>PITA01012414.1:27206-62192 GCA_004023965.1 Spilogale gracilis | reverse complement strand
GAGTGGGGATGTCCTGGGAGGGCGTGAGGAGTGTTGTGGATGTTCTGGGAGGGCGTGAGGAGTGTGGATGTTCTGGGAGGGCATGAGGAGTGTGGATATTCTGGGATTGCAAGAAGAGAGCAGATGTATAGAAGCTGCTAGGTTCATTTGCCTCCGTCGCAGCAGGAATAAATTTCTACGCACACACTGAAGCCCACCTTGAACTAATTGGGGCACAAGGCCCAGGTATCTAGGTAATGGCTTAGAACTGAAATTTTCTTTAACCTCATGAATGTTTCTGGAGTAAAAAGACCTCTTTAAGACTTTATTGAAAGTATCATTATATTTATTTCCAGAAGACTAAACTCTGGAAGCTAGATGAACTATATATAAGCAATGGGGAGACAAACCCAAGTTTTCTTTCATTGGTTTGACAGTTCCTCTTTGTCCTTAATTCAACTTTTTCCACTGAAGAATGGTTACATTTTATACAAATATTCACCTTAAAGATCTCATCTTTAACTGTTAATAAACTTCTTAAATCTGAGAAATAGAAGGGCTTATAGAACACTATAGTGAAGTAGGAGCTTCCAAAGTAGTTTGCTAAGGGATGACAGGAGGAAAACTGTTTTATTTCTGAGTGTTTCTCAATAAATTTTTAAGTTTATTGAGGGAAGGGATTGTATTTGTTCACGTTTTATTCCCAGTTATGAACAAGCACTATGCATGACTATACATGTCCAACAAACATATAAGTGTTCAGCTTGCATAGACACATCGGGGGAGAAAAAGATGAAACTATTCACTTTCAGAAAGCTTAAAAAATTGTACTTAGTCTTCAACAAAAACTGAGAGATCCTGGTCAACACATAAGAAAAAAGAGCACTATAACCAGCTAAAAGAGAGACTGCTTCAGAGGCAAGGATTGATTAAGAGAGGGCTGCTGATTTGGAGAGAATTTGTGCATTACCTTCTTTCATGGAGAGGGCCTCCAGTTTGAGGGGCAGCTCTGAGGACCCGCCCATCCCGGCTGAGCCCTGGATGTCTGGCACGGCATTCCGGCGGCCAGTCCTGGCCGAAGATGCAAAATTGTTGACCACAGACTCCACATCAGTCATTTCGGATGGATCTGTCCTCATAGCAACATCTGCAAATAGAACGTGCCCATAAAGAAGAGGATGAGCCTATTTGGAGATAAACATTCACAGTGGTGGTGAAAGGCATGGCCAGATCAAAATCAAGACAGGCTTGAGAATGGAATCATTGCTCACACCTTACATCTATGTCTGCTGTCAGGGTCCTGAAGCTTCCATTAGCACATTCGCACATTCACTGCCTAGACCAGGATGTGCTCAGTGTGAGCCAGCTTGCTATAAATAACCCCTGAGCCGAATAAGCCACTTGGATGCTTTAGGGCGCAGTAATCTCTTGCCTTTTGTTCTATTTTTTCTGTGGATGGATCGGCGGAACGAGAGCTTGGAAGGAAATGAAAACTGACTTATTCAGCCACTCCTGTAGAGACCCTGCCTGCCAGGATTTATTTGTGGTGCTTGTCCAGGCGGAAACCAAATGACTATAATTTGTAGGGCCCCGACAAAACACATTTGGCTCCTACTCCTTAGAAATAAGAAATTCAACTTTATCTCAAAGGCGTTTTGCCCCAGTGACAGCTGCATATTTCGGTCTGCTTGAGACTCAGACCTGATTTTCAACAGCCTCCTGTTCGTGTTTAGGAGAGTAAAACCTGTATTGCCTTCTCGTCTTCAAGTGGACCTGGTAATTACTAGTGCTTTCCGAAGCATCCTTTATCTTTCTAGTAATTGTCTCTATGAAAGAAGTCTTAGGAACCTTCTTCCGTAGTATGTTTTATAATGAATCTACCCTTAGAAGCCAATGCTGAGTAGTATCACAACAGCAGCAGCAGCTGGGGCAAGCATTTATTGAGAACCTATTAAGTCCTAGGCTCTCTGCTGGGCCCTGAGAGTACAAAGGGACACTAGACTTTCCGGTTTTAGGGGACTTATTCTCTCAAAGGGGAGAAAGAAAGTATATTTGTGAGGACCGATACCATCATACCACAGAATGTGCTGAATATCAACCAAGGGATGAAGGCAATCACTTGTGGTTGTGGTGCTTGAGGGCAGAAATACATTTATCTTGACCTACACAAAGCAAACCAAGCTTTTTACTGTCATCGGAAGGGAGCCCTTTCCAATCGGTTAGCTTCAATTCAGGAAATGCTAAAAATAAAGTGAAATAGTCACAAAACACAATGTGTTTCATATTAGAATCACAACTTCTTTAGTTCCACTGACCCAAGAAACACAGGCTGAGCTTAGTGTGGGCTTCGGGAGTCCAGGAGTTGGCGAGGCTCCTTCTCCAAAGAGGCACATCTTTGCAGGAGTCATGGAAAATTTGGGAACAAGACTAGATTTTCAGACACAACTTTGGAATCAGTTAGACTTCTCTCTGTATTTGCCAACTGTTGGGCACTGAACAGACAGCAGAGAGTAACATAAAGAGCACTGGAATGTTAGTCAAAAAGAACGTCATTACAGGCTTGCAGGTGATACTAATTCATTTAATTTCTCTGAATCATAGTTCCTCCCTGTGTAATGTTATAAAAATATAAGCCTGACTGATTCACAGTATTCTTGGGAAGAACTAATAGGATAAAGGATATTGAAATTCTTCATAACTCTAAAAGCATGTTTGTTTATTGGTATCATTGCAAAGTTTTATTTACTCCACCATCATTCTATGTATCCCCTTAATCCTACCAAGAAACAGCTTCATTCTGGAAGACCTCTTAAGTTTCCTAAGAGGGAAACCAGGTTTATTCAATACAACATGAACATTATCTATTATTTCATTTTAAACCTCCCAAAAATCCTATGAGGGAATAAGGAATAACCCTCACTACATGGATATGGAAACCAGTGTTCAGGGAGGTTAAATGATTAATTTGAGGGCACCTGGATGGCTCAGTGGGTTAAAGCCTCTGCATTCAGCTCAGGTCATGATCCCAGGGTGCTGGGATTGAGGCCCGCATCGGGCTCTCTCCTCAGTGAGGAGCCTGTTTCCTCCTCTCTCTCTCTGCCTGCCTGTGATCTCTCTGTCAATTAAATAAATTTAAAAAAATCTTAAAAAATGATTAATTTGAAGTTGCATAGCTGCTGTTAGAGCACATAAGCAAGCAAATTCAATTTCATTTGACTGTTAAGGCACGTTGACATGGATTACTACAAAATTATCATTCTAAATCCCTGTGATATGTGTAGACAGACATACAATAGCTATTTTCAATTCTGCCCTTCATTACTTTTAAAATAGGGAAAATTATGTATATGCATATGTATGTGTGTGTGGGGTTGTGAGAGAGAGAGAGGGAGAGATTCTCTATCTTTTCAAACTAAACTTAAATGCTTAGTTTGCTTGTGAGCCCCCTCCTCATGCTTCCCCCGCCCCCACCCCACATAATACATGAATGTCAATTACAGACCTCTCTTCTATAGCTGACACCAATTTTGAAAAAGAAAAAGACCCCCTTTATAGGCTTCCACTCTGTCCTCAGCCAGTTAACAGCAATCAGAAGCCATGGCCATGATCAAATGTTTATTTCTGTGGAGCACCTTCCTGTGTCACACAAATAGTTAACTATGCTAAGACTGGAGGACCAGTTCTAGGAATACCTTGACGACTATTGACCTGAGAGTCTAAAATCTTCAAGTTGAAGATAACACATATAAAGATAGTAAGATATGCTATTTAGAATACTTAAATGCTATATATTTTATGTTATATGAAGTGAGTAAACTTCTTTAGTAAGATGGTCTATGTTAAAGAAGTATTGAATTAGAATTTGTATATTGAAAGGGAACTTCCAAAAGGTGGCCAATAGAGTAGGCCATTAACATGGAAGAAGAAATCCTGGTCTCCAAGTTTATTTCAAAGCTACTTTGTTGTTGGCTGCTATTTTGGAAGTTTTTGCTTTTACCTTTACATTATTATTTCAGATACAGACTTTCTAAATGACTCCTTTTTTTGTCAATTAGTGTTAGAAAATAAGATCATCACAAAACCCTCTAAAAGTTTGTCAAAGCCAAAGTTATATTTGTTAACTACCATTTTAAGATCAGAAACAGACTGGCTGTGCAGAGAGGCCAAGCCACAAAAGCCTGCTTCACTTGGGAACTTTACTTGGTCATTTCCAAGCACTCCCTTTTCCCAGGACCATATTCCTTTCAGAGCCTGCCACCAACACCAACGTGGGGGCTGAGTGACCAGGATGCCAGGCTCCTCCAATAAACGGAAATTCACCCAGTCTGGCCCTCCAAGGCTGTGGGGAGAGGGAGCTTTTTACTATGAAAAGTGAACTCATCTTCTTGACAGAACATGTCCGTGACTTAGAGATCACCGATTGGTGGGAACTCTGGAACCCACAGGGTCATTCTCAAATTTCTCTGGCAAGGAGATTTACTGCAGCACTGGAAATTATTTAAAAGTCCGTGTGAGAAGAATGGTTGAATAAACTATATATATTACATTATGGAACATTATATAGCTATAAAAAATGTGTTAAGTCCAGTTAGATCTATCTATGGAGAAGTGCCCATGACACATTGTAAAATGAAGCAAATTTTAAAAGTTACACTTATGGTGTGGGGGAGGGGAAGTAATGAATACAATATGATTTCAACTTTGTAAAAAGAATTGAAAAACCCTAGTTGAAAATATAAGAGAGAACAAGGAGAATGTTAACTATTTGTTGGTACTTCCATACATATGTTCACTTGTAGTATGAGCATGTATTATTACTGTAACTTAAAAGTACTGAAATACAGTCACCGGGCAAAATTAAGAATACACAGATATTCTAGCCCAGAAAATCTCTAAAAGTCACACTTTGGCAATTTAACCAAAAATAGTGTATCTGTAAGTGCAAGCTTCTCCCTATACCAGTCATCCTATCTCCCTGTCATTATTGTCTTACATAACATTGATTGCATATGTCTGAGTATTTTTTTAGAGGGATGATTATATACATAGTAAAAGAAGATTTCAAAATGGAGCAAGCAAGTCTGGCTAAGAGAGTCTCCTTTAAAATAGGCTTGGGAGGCCATAAAGGAAGAGGAATTTATGCACAGAGAAACTATGAACCTTCTGAACTTTTAAGCCAGCTGTAGGCCCTCAATCTGGACTTAACTACCTCACACCATGGCAACTGGATCATCCGTGGTGCTTCACTTCTGAAGGAGCCAATTTAGTTTAATAAACTTCAATCTTTCATTTGCATACACAACCAATCCCAGTTAATCTACTTCAATACCTCTTTTGCACAGAGGACCTAAATGAAAACTATACTCCTAACTTTCCACCTTTATAACTCTGTCCCCCACTTTGCATTCCTTGGGACACAATTTAGGTGTCTACTTGATTCTGTGTTTCCCGAATTGCAATTCTAATTGCAATAATAATAATTAATTAATCTTAATCTTAATTAATTAAGCAAAAATAAATCTGTTTGCTTTAATTTTCAGTGAATCCTTTCTTGGTCAATGTTACAGGGAAAGAGAACTGCTCTCTTTTCAAATGCTTTGTGACATTTAAAAAACATGTAACCCATAGAAAAAAGATGAGGAAATGGTACTAATAAATAAACACAGAAGCGAGATTAACTTACAAGTTCTTTTAATGTTCTGGGCTTGAAAAGCGAATTATGTTTATGTTTGCTAACTAAGGCAGCTGACTCACTAGCCACTCTTCCTCTTTTTCTTCTACAGAATTAGTAGGGGAATCTGGATGAGTTCTGCTTTATCAACTGTGGCTGATTACAGGAGCAGAAACCATTTTGACATTTGGAGATTTCACAGACGTCCTCACATGCCCCCAGCAAGGTGATATAATTTTCATCTCTTTCATCTCTTTTAGAAATACACAATTTTCAAAATGCCTTAACAAAAGTCCATTACTCAGTCATATACACATGTGCCAGCATCTGCAGCTCTGTAATATTGAAAATGCAACTTCAGCAAGAAGAGGACAAAGATGTTCAAGCTAAATGAAGCCCTGGAGGAACACATATGTGAAACATTATATATATATATATATCTTCTACATGTGTATATACACATATGTAGGTATACATGTGTATTTATATATATACAATCACTAGTCAGCTCCCAGTGAGCTAAGAAAGGAGTGTTAGTATGTTAAAAGTATAATCAGAAACAAAAGTTTTTGCAACTTCTTTCTCTCTCGATTAAGATATTCCACCCTCTTAGCTCACCTTCATTCTTTTTTTAAGTTCCCTTACTTGAAGCCAAGACTGCAAGGAGGTGGTTACCTTTTCTCTGATCTCTGGGTCCATATCACTCACTTCATCTCCTACAGTGAAACTCATTCGGCATGTATGACTTGAAATAAACTTCTTACCCGTTAATTAGTTCTCTGGGGGTATGGGGTATGAGTCAGGCTCTCTGAAAAAAAAAAATAACTTCAAATAACGAGGAAGAAATTATATTTTGGAAAATTAGTGCTTTTCCTGGTCAGAAGACAGAGAGGATGAGATAGAGGGAGACACAGACTGGTCTCAGTTGATCTCTCTCTCCAACTTTCAGCACCTTAATACCTTATGTTAGGTTTCTTTAGTTCTCTCAAATATGAGTTCTACAGCTCATATTTTACAAAATGTTCTGTTCTGGAACACAGAAATTTCTTCCAAAGAAGGTCAGAGAACTATAGTAGTTGCCTCTTTAATACGGGCCAACAAAAACATGATTATTTATTCATCCAGTCGACATTTATCAAGCTCCTGCTAAATTATTAAGTGCCAGGCCCCGTTCTAGGCCCACCAGCAACAAAGAGCAGCCCACAGTCTGGTGAGGTCAAACACATTCTAATCTTTTCAGTAGCTTTCCTGACCTCAAATCCTGTTCTTTGAAATAAAGTAAAAGTACCCACTTCTAAAAATGGGAATCCTAGCACATCTACTAACCTAAGTACTAAGACCATTTTAGGCTAAAGAGAGCTTACATGAAACATATGCCTGTATAAAAACAGGGTTTTTTTTAACACAGAGACCTTCCTTTTTTCTTTTTTTTGTGATTCCTCCACATACAGAGTTTCTGTACCTTAAGTACAAGCTAAAGGAAATTATACCTCTTGTCTGTTGGCACACATGTTATTTTTCATGCTTAGACTCTTTCCCGATAATGATTTAAACATAAACAAATGATTAAACCCTTCAATATATATTTGAAGGTACATGAAAGCTCTTTCTATCACCCAGAATTTTTGGACAACTTAAACTTATAAAATTCTTTTTTTTTTTTAAGATTTTATTTATTTATTTGACAGAGAGAAACACAGCTAGAGAAGGAACACAAGCAGGAAGAGTGAGAGACAGAGGAGCAGATTTCCCGCCGAGCAGGGAGCCCGATGTGGGGCTTGATCCAGGGACTTCAGGGTCATAACCTGAGCCAAAGGCAGACGCTTAACAACTGAGCCACCCTGGCGCTCCAAAACCTATAAAATTCTAAACACAAAGTCAAATTGACTTTCCTATAATCTTCCAGATAAAGGAATGAGCAAATCTGAATAACTTTGTGGTACAAAACATCATTATACTAAGACAGGGTCACTTAGAATAATAATATGGACTGATGTGGATGAAGAACATCAACTTTACTGAGCATGCAACTTCCTTGAGTGTACAGGTTCACATTTAACTGGTCATCCTACTTTTTCATTTCCTGCTAGAAAAACTTACCAGAAACACACCCTCCATTAAGGATTGTAGGGAGTTAGTTTGCTACAGGCCTACCTCTATCCCTTGCAGTTTCCCAAAAAGACCATTAAACATAAATGATACAGACCAGACACTTCAGTGATGTGTTACCATAATACAGCCAGTTTGTGTCAGAGTCTTTTCTAAGTTCAGACAGTACTCTTTCTGCCATTATCATGACTCCCCCTGCTCCTTTCCAAAATAGATCTCCCTAATTATCAGTACATCATCTTGGGTGGCACATACGTGTGTGGGGGCGTTATGCGTGATGGGTGGTATCTAGGACACACAGTGATATTTTCAGTTCTCCTTTAGATGAACATAATTCTAAATGGTTATAAGTTGTAGTAGAGCATCCCTCCTATCTTACATCTGACATAGTTTTGGCCACTTATTTCCCACCTTTTTATTTCTATTTTTCTGAGTAATCAGAATTGAGAGCACTTAGCATGAATCAGAAGGAACCATTCTCATTCCTTCCCCCTTTACCTCAATCCTGCCTGTACTCCTTCATTCTCATGTATTTCTCACATTCTCCTCTCCATTCAAGGGACTCAAATATTGTTGTTTTCTTATTTTATTAAGGTACTTCAGCCTACTTAAGGAAGTATTTGGATTCAACTCAAAAAGTATTTCTTAAATACCAACTGTGTGCAAAGCATGGTGCTATTTACCACAGTAAGTAAGGACTTGCCCTGCTTGAGCTGGAGACCTGGAAAGACCGCCCGCCAGGTGACTCTCTGAAATGCACAGGGGAGGCAGTGGTTAGTTCCAAAAGAGAAGATGGGGCAGAACTGGAGAGAGGGTTCCCAGAGAAAGAGTGAGCAAATTCCAGCCGGAGACTGCTTTCAGATAATCCGCTTCTCATCTTTGCCTTTTCCAACCATTTCAGACATAAAGTCTTCTTAGATTTCAAAAAAGGCACAAAGATTCTCCAAGCTCACAACGCCCAAGAACTGAATTTGCACTACTGGGAAGATGAAATAATTTTTGAGGATCTTATGGTTTGCTTGCCCCATTTCCATGTCAGAGTGCACACAATCTGTCTGTGAAGGGGGGTTCAAAGCAAGTCCTAAGAAGTCAGTTCCTTTTTTAATGAGATGGTGGTTTTAAAATGTCAAGTGACTTTTGATGACATCAGTAGAAAGGAGAAAAAGGGAAGTTAATCTGACCAACATGGTCATGGTAGAAATGACTTTTGTATTCCTCTACCTAGTACATGGGGTGGCACATAGTTGTCTAATAAATTCAATTAATAAATATTGAATTAATAGCTTATATCTATAATTATGGACAGGCAAACATAGCTAGTGACGGTGCTTTTAATTATTAATATTCTCAATAAAGACTGAAAGTTCACTTAATCAAATATTAAAATAAATTTTATGACATTACCAATAAAGTAGCTTTGGGAGCAGGATGTAAGCCAGTGGCAAATACAATGCTTTGCAGGTGTGAGTAGCATCAATTGTCATATGCAGAGCAGAAGTTAGTGCAAAAACTCTTATGGAATCACCCTCACCCAAGGCATCTGAATAGTTACACTCTTCAGACATCAGGTCTCTGAAAGGGATTCATAAACATTAAACTGTGAACAGACTGCCCTACCTAAAGTCAATTACACACAATTCTATCAGCTTTCCCTTGTACAAATATGCAGTCCTCTAACATTTTAAATAGCCCAGATCTTATAATTTTAACTCATTCAACTAATTATCTTTTACCATTTTCATTCTCAACAAGGGGAAAATAGAGCTTTTTATCCTCTGGGCTTATTTTCTTTGCCTAAGATTAATATCGAGAGTGATACATCTATGAAAAAAATTGGCCTGTAATTCTTCTTCAGTATAAAGACAATCTAAAGCAATAGCTTAAGCTTGGACAATTTATTTTATTTATTTATTTATTTATCTATTTATTTATTTATTTATTTATTTAAGATTTTAATTTATTTGACGGAGAGAAACACAGCCAGAGAGGGAACACAAGCAGGGGGAGTGAGAGAGGGAGAAGTAGGCCTCCTGCCGAGCAGGGAGCCCGATGTGGGACTCAATCCCGGGTCTTTGGGATCATGACCTGAGCCAAAGGCAGTTGCACAGCCTACTGAGCCATGCAGGTGCCTTATTTTTTATTTTTTAAAAAAGATTTTATTTTTTTTTTGACAGAGAGAGAGAGCACAAGTAGGCAGAGCATTAGGCAGAGGGAGAGGGAGAAGCAGGCTCTCTGTTGAGCAGGAAGCCTGATGAGGGGCTCGACCCCAGGACCCTGGGATCATAACCTGAGCAGAAGGTAGAAGCTTAAACAACTGAGTCACCCAAGTACACCAAGCTTGGACACTTTAAATTGCATGCTTTTATTTTAGCAAACTTTTATAACTTATATATGCTTATCTGTCTTCAAAAAGGAAAAATGCAGTGATACAAAAGAACCAATTTTACTAATGCACACAAATTTATATTTATAAATATGTACCATATTCATCAAAACCATTCATTTAGGAAACTATACATGTATTCTACCTCTCGAAATATTTTTGTGATTTCATTAGTATAATGGAAGAATAACGCTACATCTAAAATATAACAATATGTTTTATAGTGAACTGTTTTAATTAAAAACTATCCCAATTGATCACCCATTTCTTTGTACTGAAATGACTTCAAGTTTTTTAAAGCTTCCTTAAGTACTTTAGATTTGCATATATTCAGAAGAATTCTGTTGTGAGATTTCAAAGCAGAGCTTTGAGCATTACTGAACTACCTTAATATACCCTTGGAATGGCTATCCTTAAATTAGTCTTCATATTTAGTAAGTGGTCCAAATGGAGCAATGTAAAGTTTGGTCACCTAAAAGAGAGCATGTAGCAGAATCTTGCATTGCCTTCTAATTAACTTGTGACTTTCAACAAGACATTTAACTTAATTAAGTTTCCATATTTCTCAAAAGTAGAATTAATATTGCCTATTTTACTACCTTGAAACCCAACAAACTAATGGATATAAATGTGCTTGGTTAACAACCACACAAATGATACTTGTTTAGAAATCAGTCATATTAATTTATAGGCACTAAAATAGATTATCATTATAAACATTGATTATCCTGTTAATTAGGCTTTTCCTTTGGCTCTAGAGACAGCCTCTGACATTGTAAGTTATAAAGACAAGAAAAGATTAACACAGAGATATTTCTGGAAATTTGGTGTTTAGGGGGAAAAAAGAGCATAAAAAATTTACATTCTGCCCCCCAAGTCCCTCCAAGTTAGCTACCTTTCTGAAAATCTGTTCCAGATAAGCCACCTGTCACAGAAGACCAAATCTCCCTTACACCATTCATCATGGTTTCTCCCTAAGGGCAAACCATTTGTATACTTTCAGCAACAAACCATGTTTGAGTGTTTCATTACTAGTTATAATTAGATTGGAATTCTCAATTTCTTCATGACACCTGAGAAACAATTCTTAATCTGAGTAATAATGACCCTATATAGTGAGGAAAAAAGAGTCACAAAATTCGTGACAGAATTCTGCTTTCTCAGTAAGGCCTCACCCCATTTAAAACAATGCCTTCTCCCTATCACTCCTAACCTCCCTTAACTTGCTCTACTTTCCCTTAGCATTTAGTAGCTTTAACACATACTATAACTTACTATGACTGCACCACTGTTTACTATCTCCCTCTACTACCATGTAAGCTCCACAAAGGCATGAGTTTTTATAGGTTTTTCACTGATGTATCCATAGCACTAAGTCATGCCTGTCACTCACTTAGTAGGTACTCTAAGTACCAAGCTCTAAGAGTTTGTTTACTGAATGAAACAATTATCCTTCCCCATCTCTCTTTCAAAATGGATTCTTTTCTTAGAGAGGATGTGGGGAAAGGGGAACCCTCCTACACTGTTGGTGGGAATGAACACTGGTACAGCCACTCTGGAAAACAGTATGCAGATTCCTCAAAAAAGTTGAAAATAGAGCTACCCTACAATCCAGCAATTGCACTACTGGGTATTTACCCTAAAGATACAAATGTAGTGATCTGAAGGGGCACATGCACCCGAATGTTTATAGCAGCAATGTCCACAATAGTCAAACTATGGAAAGAACACAGATGTCCATCAACAGATAATGGGTAAAGAAGATGGACACACACACACACACACACACACACACACACACACACAATGGAATACTATGCAGCCATCAAAAGAATGAAATCCTACCATTTGCAATGATGTGGATGAAACTGGAGGGGATTATTCTGAGCAAAATAAGTCTATCCGAGAAAAACAATTATCATATGATCTCTCTGATAAAAGGAATTTGAGAGGCAGGGCAGGGGGTCGTTGAGGGTAGGGAGGGAAAGAATGAAACAAGACGGGACTGGGGAGGGAGACAAACCATAACAGACTCTTAATCTCAGGAAACAAACTGAAGATTGTTGGAGAGGAGGGGGTAGGGATTGGGTGGCTGGATTATGGACATTGGGAAAGGTATATGCTATGGTGAGTGCTGTGAATTGTGTAAGACTGATGATTCACAGACCTGCACCACTGAAGCAAATAATACATTGTAAGTTAATAAAAAAAAGAAAGAAATGAATTATTTTCTTTTTGCATATAAAAAAATACATGCTCATTGTTGGAAAAAAATGACAATTCTTCTGGAAGAAACAAAAGGAAGTTGCCTTTTACCCATTATCCAGTGACAGCACTATTATAATTCTGGTGCATATCCTTTCAGAATTTTTTCAGTGTTCATATACACAGATGCACCAAATACCTTACATGTCTGTATTTTGAAGTTAGAGTATATTTATTTAATACCATTTTGTCATATCTTTTATAATCATTTGATTATACCTTTTAAAATATAACTTTTCAGGTCAATGCAATTCTGAATTTTTTTTTAAAGATTTTATTTATTTATTTGACAGAGAGAAACACAGCGAGAGAGGGAACACAAGCAGGGGGAGTGAGACAGGGAGAAGCAGGCTTCCCACCCAGCAGGAAGCCCGATGTGGGGCTCGATCCCGGGTCTCCGGGATCATGACCTGAGCCGAAGGCAGTCGCTTAACCAACTGAGCCACCCAGGTGCCCCATAATTCTGAATTTTTAATAAAAGTTTGAAAAAAGAAAATTTTCTAGAAAGCCAACATTTCAGGGCATATACCAACTATGTAAAATAGACAGAGCCTCAAGCTCTAACATGAAAAACATGACTGAGGACAGAAATCATGCACAAACCTTTCCTTAATTAAATTGGATAAAGTCGATTTCTAGGTAAGATGCTTTTTAAATGTAAACAACTTAAAAAGTTCCAGTAATGTTTTTCTCCTGTTTCATCAAAGTAAAAACAAATTCTTTGGGATGTTTTTTAGTCCTTTTTGAGTAGATTTCATTTTTATCTCTTTTTTTTCTTTTAACTGAGAAAAATGAGGAAATGATTGCGCCTTTTCAAGCTCTGCTTTGTTTCCTAAGTTCTTGTCAGTATTTTATTTTTCTCTCCAGAAGAAGAAATCATTTTAGTGTTTCATCCAGCAAAAACTTCAATCAAAATCACAGTAGCAAAAATTTTAAAGTTGTTTTGAGGATTTTCTGGGCCATATAGGCAAAAAAAGAAAAATTTCAAACAAATAGCGAGTAACTTTAGAAAGAAAAGTGATACCATTGAAATATTTTTGTTCATCAAATTATGTTTATTAATGTTCGTCTACAATTAAGTTAATAGAAGTGAAATTATTTATATGGATGCATCTAAATTTTTACAAAAGGCTTTTGTAAAAACAATACATTCTGTTACTGTTTCTTTAATATTATATAAGTTCATTAGAAAAAAATGAATCTTCAGGAAAAAATGGTATCTAAGATATATTCAACAGGCATAATAAAAAGTTCAAAGCCAGTATGTACAATAATTTTCAAAACAGATGCATAGAAAAACATGATAAGGGAAATATCCAAAATTTTCACAGTAGTTCTTTGTGAGTGGTGTTATTATACATGATTTCTTTTTTTTTTTTTTAAGATTTTATTTATTTGACAGAGAGAAGCACAGCCAGAGGGGGAATGTAAGCAGGGGGAGGGAGAGAGGGAGAAGCAGGCCTCCTGCCCAGCAGGGAGCCCGATGTGGGGCTCGATCCCAGGTCTCCGGGATCATGACCCAAGCCGAAGGCAGTGGCTTAACCAACTGAGCCACCCAGGCGCCCCAATATACATGATTTCTATTCTCTTCTTTAATTTTGTGTTTTTTAAATTTCCTATGATAAAGATTTTCATTATGTGAAAAAAGGCATAAGCATGTGTTGAGCACACACCATTTTAAATCACTTTAGTGAGACTCAATGCATGTGATTCTGTACTGTGGGATGGTCAATACTACCTTCATTTTAAAGGTGAGAAAACTGAGAATCATACAAATGAAATGATTTGGCTAAGGATCAGAGCTAGCGAGTGACAGAGACAAGACCAGAACCCATTTCATCTGACATCTCGTACATTGCTCCGTCTATTACATCTCACCAAATATTTGTTGAATAGAGATTCAGCCTTCATTCAGTCAACTGTTACTGAGCATCCTTCATTCAGTGCAAGATTCTAGAGAAGTCCAAACACTGTAATTACCAGAGTGGGGACACACACAAAAAGCATAATGCATGGTCTTTACTCTGAAAAAGTACGTGACCTAATTGTACAGATGAAATACATGCACATTAAAGGGAATGTAAAAACAGAAGTCAACATATGATATGCCCACGTAAATGGTATAAATGAAAAATGCTATAGAAGTACAAAAGGGAAATGGATATTGAATTTTGGTAATTAAAAGACTTCATAGAAGCTATAGAACACACATCAGGCCCTAAAATTTGGGAGGGATTCATACAGATTAAAAAAAAAAAACACATGAAAATGTCTTTTATTGCAAAGAAAATGAATGCCATTAAAAGGAGAGTGTGGGGGCACCTTGGTGGCTATATTGGTTAAGTATCCCCCACTCTTGATTTCAGCTCAGGTTGTGATCTCAGGAATGCAAGCCCCATGTTAGGCTCCATGCTCCGCAGGGAGTCTGCTTCTCTCTCTCTCTCTCTCTCTCTCTCTCTCTCTCTCTCTCTCTCTCTTCCTCATGCCCCACCCTCTCCATGCCCCTACTTGCACATATAAGCTCATTCTCTCTCTCCCTCAAATAAATAAATCTTAAAAAAAAAAAAAGGAGATTGTGTTCTTCCCTCTGAGCACTGGGGAATCATGAACATTTCTAAGTCACATAATAAAAGTGTACATATTGCATTGTTGGCAAATAGAGACCAAAGTGAAGGAGTATTGTTAGAGGCTATTAAAAATCAAAGTTCTGTAAGCAAACCCACTGTATGAGTGGTATGCTGATTACAAAATTTGTATGTAAATGCAACATACCCAAGAACAACTTCTTATTTAAAAAGGAAGGAAAGGAGTGCCTGGGTGGCTCAGTCCTTAAGTGTCTGCCTTCTGCTCAGGTCATGGTCCCAGAGTCCTGGGATCGAGCCCCACATTGGGCTCCCTACTCCACAGGAAGCCTGCTTCTCCCTCTCTCACTCCCTCTGCTTGTGTTCCCTCTCTAGCTGTGTTTCTCTCTATCAAATAAATAAAATCTTTAAATAAATAAATAATAAATTAATCAATTAAAAGGAAGGGAAAAGGTCGAAGGACTTACAGTGAGGACTCATAAAGTTTCTTTTGTGTGTGTGTGTTTTTTTTTTAAGATTTTATTTATTTGACAGAGAGAAACACAACCAGAGAGGGAACACAAGCAGGGGGAGCGAGAGAGGGAGAAGCAGGCTTCCCGCCGAGCCAGGGAGCCCCATGTGGGACTCGATCCTGGGTCTCTGGGATCATGACCTGAGCTGAAGGCAGTTGCTTAACCAACTGAGCCACCCAGGTGCCCAAGGACTCATAAAGTTTAAGGACTTAGATCATCAGATATAAAGATTCATCACAAAGTTTTAGGTATTAAGATAGTGTGGCATTCTTCAAGGATAGAGAGAATAATAGAATAAAATAGAGATTCCAGAAATAGACACATATACATATGGGCCCTTGAACTGTGAAAAAAGCAAAGTTCATGATATGGTCACTGAACCATTGCTGGTGATCTGGGAGGATTCACAGAGAGGTAACACAGGAAAACTAGACACTGACATTGATGGGAAGACTGTTGATCACGGGAAAAACAAATGAGGCCTATAATAATTTGTGACAAAATTCTAGGATTATTAAATAAGTGACTTCAAGTTATGGTGTCTTCCCTTGTATTTTGTATTTAAATATTGTCATATAGATAAGTTGAAAGAACAGTATGTAACTCCATTTGACTTCAAGAATTGAAGTGATAGCTATATTTACTCTCAGTAAACATGCACACAGTTTTTATCAATTTAAAGGAAGCTTCTCATACCATAACACTTCACATCAAATATTTCAGTATGTATTTAAGAACTTTACGCCTCCATCAGAAAGGATGAATAACCAACTTTTGTAGCAACATGGACCGGATTGGAGGAGATTATGCTGAGTGAAATAAGCCAAGCAGAGAAAGTTAAATATCATATGGTTCCACTTACTTGTGGAGCATAAGGAGTAATATAGAGGACAGTAGGAGAAGGAAAGGAAATGTGAATTGGGGTAAATCAGGGAGGGAGATGAAACATGAGAGACTTTGGACTCAGAAACAAACTGAGGGTTTTGGAGGGGAGTCTGGTGTGGGTATTGAGGGCACATATTGCATGGAGCACTAGGTGTGGAGCATAAACAATGAATCTTGGAGCACTGAAAAAATAAAACAGTGTAATTAAAAAAAAGAACTACGTTCTTCTTTATATTCATATATATATATATTACACTTTGCAATTCTGAGATAATTCCCCCTTTCTCTTAAAGTATAGCTTTTAGGGCACCTGAGTGGCTCAGTGGGTTAAAGCCTCTGCCTTCGGCTTAGGCCCTGGTCTCAGGGTTCTGGAATCGAGGCCCGCGTTGGGCTCTCTGCTCAGCAGGGAGCCTGCTTCCTCCTCTCTCTCTGCCTGCCTCTCTGCCTACTTGTGATCTCTTTCTCTGTCAAACAAATAAATAAAATCTTAAAAAAAAAAAAGTACAGCTTTTAAAAATTCATTTCAGAAACTAGTGGTTTTGTATGTCTGAAAGATCTGTTTTATCCTCATCTTGATATACTATTCTAGGCTGAAGTTACCTTCTATAAGCACTTCACAATACTAACCTACTTTATTCCATTTTTGCTGTTAAGAAGTTTGTTGAAAAAGGTAATTTCATGTGGCAACTTGGCTGAACCATAGGGTTCCCAGTATTTGTTTAAACAGTATTCTGGGTATGACTGTAAAGGTATTTCTGGAATTAACATTTGGACCAATGGACTGAGTGAAGAAGACGGCCTTCTCCAATGTGGACGACCATTCTCCAATCCACTGAAGTCCTCAATATAATAAAAGACTAAGTAAGGAAGAAATTGCTCTCTCTGCCTATCTCACAGCTGGGGCATCAGTCTCTGCCCTGCCTTTACACTCAGCCTGGGACTAAAACTTAAACCATAACTCTGATTCTCAGGCCCTCAGACTTGGAAGGGCTATGCCATTCTCTCTCTTGGGTCTCCAGCTTGCTGACTACAGATCTTGGAATTTCTCAGTCTCCATAATAGCATGAGCCAATTCTTTATAATAAATATATACTCTATTGATTCTGTTTTTCTAGAGAACCCAAATACACTGATATAATTTTTACTCTTGGTGGTTTGTGTAGTCTTTTTTTCTGTCTTATTTTGAGGATTTATTTCTTTGGTGTTCTGAAACGTCATACAAGGTGCCTAAGTACTTTTTTGTTTATCCTTAAGATCTGTTAGTATTCCTGAGTTTAAGACTTTCACCAATTCTGGAAAATTCTCAGGTGGTGTTTATTTGAATACTACTTTTCATCCTTTATTATTTCCTTGGAAATTCTAGTTAGACACATGAGATAGATACTCTATTAACCATGTCTCTCAACCTTTCATAGTTTCCCTTTCTTTTGTTTCTCTGTGCTGTATTCTGCCTAATGTCATCAGACCTATCTTCCCATTCAATAGTTATTGCTTCATCTGTGTCTATCTGCTACATAAACTACAAGTTTTAATTTATATTTTCCATTTCTAGACAATGTTTTGCTCTTTTTCAAGTCTACTTCACTATATTAGAGTAAAATATTTTTAGGGTATTGTCTATTTTTAAAAATTCTTTATGTGAATAACCCTAATATCTTAATTCTTTATACTGTGATTGTTATTTCTGTATAATCTATCTCATGGTAACTTATTTCCTTGCATGTTTTATGATTTATGGTTGTAAACTTATATTTTTAAATATTTTTCCTTGAAATTACCTGAGACCCTAATTAAAGTGTTTTCCTTTATATAGGCTCTGAATTTGCCTCTACTGGGGTCTGTGAGCACTACCAAATTGGTTAGCTTTAAATTCTCAGCATATTATTTTTCACACTACAAAGTTGCAATCTGCATGAGGTTCCACTTGTAATAAATGATCAGGAGACTATTCCCCTCCTTTTCCACACAAGTCAAGGACAAGACTGGCAAATATCCACACTGTCTTCCTTTGAAGGTTAGGGTTTTCCATGTTATCGCTGGACTGAGCATGTGAATTACTGGGGAAGTCAGGGAAGTGAGTACACCACTCACATGCCTCTAGATTTGTGATTTTTCATTGTTCTGGGCTTATGACAAATTCTCTTATTTGCCAACATGAGCATTCATTTTAAAAAGTTTTGAAAAGGGGGTACCTGTGTGGCTTAGTCAGTTAGGCGTCTAATTCTTGATTTTCGCTCAGGTCATGATTTCAGGGTCATAAGCAAAACTCCTGCATAGGGATCCATGATGGGTATGGAGCCTGCTTAAATTCTCTCTCTCCTTTTCCCTCTGTCCCTCCCCCAGTGCATGTGTGCATGCTATAAATAAATAAATAATAAAATCTTAAACAAGTTTTTGGAAAATATAATATTTTTATATTTATTATATATTTAAATATAATTTTACATGATTTAATATTATATACAATTTTATATAAATATATTATTTATTTTTTATAAAACATTTTTATATTTATAATTTTTTGGAAAATATACATTGTAGAGTGTTATGTACTAGGGCTTTCTAAAGGACATTAAGTCTTCCATTATTTTATAAAAGGAAGTTCTAGTTAAGTTTCAATTTTTTTTTAAATAATGCTCACTGTCTTGTTTCATGGTATTGTGGTGGAGACAAAGGGGTTTTATTTTATTTTTATATTTAAGTGATCTCTACATCCAACATGGGACTTAACCTTATAATCCTGTGATCAAGAGTTGGATTCTCTACCAACTGAGCCAGCCAGGTGTCCCCCAATATATTTTTTTACCCAAGTAACAGCAAGATTTTCATTTTAATCAGTCAAAAAAACAGATGTACAATGATATAAACGCATTATTCTTTAAAAGAACTTATTTTAACTCATAATCCTTGCTTTTCCTTCAGAGAAGAAAACAATCTTTGATTTCAAGTATAATTATTCATTTCCACATTAAAATTTATTCTCTCTGGGGTAAATTTCCAACCAATTCACAATCATACACAGAATTCATTTCTCCGTGTGGTATAAGGCCTAAAATTAAGGCTCAATATTACATGTTGCCTTGACATATAGTGAAATTGGGAGGGCTTCAAATAGCCTAAATATGTTTCCCTCCCCACTCTGTTCTCATGGATAAGGTATGCTAATCAAACAATCAAAGGGACCAGGCATGGTTCCTGCTTATCCCAAAATTGTGGTTTTGCAAGCCTGTGGAATTATTCAAACAAACCAATCATATCATCTTGTAAGAACCAGGAGGTACCCATACTCATATTACTTAAAATTTGTCTGCCTCCTGCCAGGCGTTGCCATCACTTTCCACCTTGAAACTCTCTTGCTCCCAAGATGAGAATTGTTATTTCACTGTATCCTGCTATAACCTGATGATATCAGGTTGAGTCTGTTGTCTATCAGGTGGTCTCTGCTTAACAAGGATCAGCCTAAGTCACCGTATCTGGCCTGGTGACTATCATCAGCTGCTTGGGGAAGCTATACAGACATTGTTTGTGATTGTGCACTTCTGGGACAGGCCCACAGATAGCCTTTTGTGAGGTTTGTGGAAAGAAAGGAGATCACCACCCCACAGAGAATTGAGCATGGTATCCCAGTTGTTCATGCAAGGGTAATGACCTTGCTGGTTTCCTGTGCTGCTGCTTCCCTTGCCACGGTTGCTTGCGCTCTCCTGACCCGCAGGAGTATCGATGTGCACATCCATCGTGGCCCGTGGCCCAGGGGCTGGTGAAAAAAAAAAGGTAGGGGGAGGAAGGAACATTGGTACTCAACTGCTCTCCCAAAACAAAACTCATAGCCAATGTACCTAGGTTTTGCTCAGTATTGCTGCCTACCAGCACACCAAGTAGGCTAATCCTGCAATAGTTGGCCTTATGGTCTCCATCCAAGCCATAGACAAAATGACTTTACCGACTATGGATCTTGATCCCAGGAAGACTGGAATTCCCTGGATGAAGAGGCAACCCTTGACAAAGAAGGTTACCAAACTCCTGAACTTTTCCCCATAAATATCCCGAAGGTCTGCACTACAGGTGATTATGCAGACAGAAACTGAAAGCTGCAACTTTATGTGGCTAAGAACCTAAAATATTTTTAGGGTATTTGAACAGAGGGAAAAAAAAAGAATGCCACATGACAGAAGAGGTGGGGCCACAGCAGAGGAGTTGTTTCGATCCAACAAGTGTGATAGCAGGCCCATAACTCTTCCACTGCACCACTCGGCTCACCATATCTCTGTTGTAACAAAGATCCCAATCTTCCACAAAACACCTATGGCCCCCTTGTGGCAGCATGAAGGAGTTAATTCAAACCAAACTTAAGCTCGCAGTCTATAAACTAACTACTGCTTTTGGAGATGCCCCCAACCCTGATGATACTGATTTGAGGTTCTCTGAGGGAAGAAACTTATAAATATGATAGGAGTGGAGAGCACCATTCCCTACCCCCACCTCAAGTATATCCAGTGACCTAACAATAACAAGATAGATTAAAAAAACAAAAAAGAAAGAAAGAACCCTGAATACAGGGAGAGAAAATCAACAAGAAACAACTTAAAATAAAGGCCCATAATTTGACCTAATTGGAAATCCCAAATTTACTAAAAACATTTATATAGCAAAAGATAAAAGGACACTGTGTGCCTTTATAATCTAGATTTTGAATCAATTTTTTAAAAGATGTACTTATTTATTTAAGAGAGAGAGAGGTGAGGGATGGGCAGAAGGAATCCTTAGGCAGACCCCCTCTTGAATACGGAGCCCAACATGGGGTTCGATTCCATGCCCCATAAAATCATGACCTGAACTGAAACCAAGAGTAAAATATTTAAAAAGATAAAAAAGGAATGGGTATTGACCATCTCAGCACTCACATGGTTAGGACAACTTCAACATCTTTAGTCCCTTTTGGGTTCTAGAGGTAACATATTCTTCAATGACAAATTTTACTTAATGTCACTAAAATTATTTAAAAATTAGCCCATCTTGAAAGGGGATCCCACCAATAAAAGGCTCCAGAAATCTGTCTACATTGAAATAAGCAAGCACTCCAGTTTGTGCTCTCAGAAACCTCTTCACCATAGAGGCTTCAGTAATCATCTTTATGGCTCCTGGAGTTTCTGGACCACTTATGCTGGCTGTAAGTTGCCCATGGGCTTCTGATGCAAGAAACTGCCTTTCTTGGTTTGGCACTATATACCATCAGAATGGCAGTTACTGGCCATATTGTGGGTTTTTCTGTAAACAAAGCTCTCACAAACCTTGAGCCTCTGACCCCTTGTACCTGGCTAGCCCTTATGTCTTGTTATCAAAGCTTGTCTTGTTATCAGCATAGCTTCTGAGCCTTCCTTGGATAAAAATCAAACCTGGGCCCTCTGATATAATCCACCTGCAGAAGGAGTGGCTCTTCCTGTCTTCAGTGATGCCACAATGCTGGTGGAGGTCATGCCATTCCCAGAGCCCTAAGCTACTTGGAGAGCCCATTAGAATCAAATGAATGACCAGCAGTGGGAGTTCATACATTATACTGATGTTATCACCATCATCATGTATGATGGGACGTAGTGGAGAGCTGCTGTTTTTCATCCCTTAACCACAATGTCTCTGATAAAGGAGAAAACTCAAGGGTCAGCATGATTGGTACACCTTAGGCAATAAAAATTGGCCTCATCTGTACATTTTTGTACACTGCCTAAGAGTTCCCTCCTTTGGGGTAAAGAACTCTGGCAATCTCTTCACAGGCAAAATAAAAATAAAAATCAAGGTAACAGATTTCTCTGCATGTACTAAGACTACAATACACAGTTTCACTAGGATACCCTTTATCCCCTCTGGAGTTCTAGATACACTAATAGTGACCATAGCATTCATTTCACTTGTCAGAATATATAATACTGGGATCTTGAAGAAAGCATCAAATTTTCAGCTCCTCTATAGGACCCAGGCAGCCAGCCCCAGGTAGCAAGTTTAATGGAAGGCTGGATGGGCTCCTCGAAGTACTATTTAAGTCACATAGTAAAAATTCATGCCGACCCCTGGGGATATCCACCCCATACACTAATGTCACACAGATTTCTGCCTTGGCATGTGATAAAAATAGACCTTAAATGACCTAACCACAAGTTTTTCTTCCCACACTGCCCTCACGGATAAGGCCCCTTGGCCAAACAACCCTCCCTATCAAGGGACAAGCTCATCCCTAAGTAGCAGACTTCAGTTTCCCTACTGCCTACAGAATTATTCAGACAAGCCAATCATGTCTTCCCACAGGAACCAAGAGGAACCCCACATTTTTTTTTAAGATTTTTATTTATTTATGTGACATAGAGAGAGATTAAGCAAGAGCAGGGAAAGCAAGAGAGAGAAGAAAGCTTGATCTCAGGACCCTGAGATCATGATTGAGCCAAAGGCAGACACTCAACTGAGCCACCCAAGTGCCCTGGAACCCCACCTTCTTTATAGAGCCTGCCTCCCACAGCCCCTGTTGTTTATTCTGTTCCCAAGTCCATGCCCTATGTCCTGAACAGTGTCTTCCTACCCAAGACTCTGAATATATGTGACTAATAAACTGCTCTTGGTTTCATTCACTCTCCTTTGTCCAGTGTCAGGTGTCATGTATTTACCTCAGATGGGAATCTCCCCTTCACCAATGGGGTGAATATGAGCAACTAAAACACCAACACCACTTTTTCTCTCTTGAAAGGGAGCCTTACATATTAGGGAAGAGAGGCATCAAGTTTGCAGAGGGCCTGTGACCAAGCAGACCCTCATGGACTTACAACTTGTCTTGTTCACCATTGTGCACTGAGATCCACTGCCATTGTCTCATGTATGACCAGAACCTTGGGTAGGGGTATGTGCATCTGGCATCCTCTTTGTTCCAACCCTAGGATATTTAGGGCCTTGGGTCTATTTGAACCACTCTGTGCCCTTCATTGGTTCTCTATATTTCTAGGGTCCTACTAAGTATCAAGTTTCTTTAAGGTGCTATGTTTCCTTGAGAATTAAGTCATAGTTCTGTTTATACTTGGATTTCCTATCCTCATTCAAATTTCTATTGCTTACTTCCTCTCCAGCTTAACCCAGAAAACTGGGGTTCTGGGCACCTTCCCAGCGACTCAGATAATACCTAGGGCCTTGTCACATCTTGAATTACTCTCTTAGAGCTAATGAATGATTCAATTCTTTTCCCAGACACAAAAACTAACTTTTATGTTGTCATATACTCTTTCCCACTCTAAAGTCTGTTCTCAATTCTACGGTTACAGATACCTTAAAAAATCCTTTCTCTCAAAAAGTCAGGTTATGGGGCACCTGGGTGGCTCAGTCATTGGGCATCTGCCTTCGGTGCAATTCATGGTCCCAGAGTCCCAGGTTTGAGCCCTGCATCGGGCTCCTTACTTGGCAGGAAGCCTGCTTCTCCCTGTCTCACTCCTCCTGCTTGTGTTCCCTCTCAAGCTGTGTCTCTCTCTATCAGATAAAGAAAATCTTAAAAAAAAAAAAAAGTCAGGTTATTTCCAGAGACAACTTTGACTTCCAACACTATGGGTCTTTGTTTGCATTTTAAAAAACTAATCAAGGGTGCCTGGGTGGTCCAGTTGGTCATTTAGGTTATGCATCTGACTCTTTGTTTTGGCTCAGGTCATGATCAGGGTCATGAGATCGAGTCCTCTGTTGGGCTCCCATGCTCAGCGTAAAGTCTGTTTAGGATTGTCTCTCCTTCTACCCCTCTTGCTTGTGCGCTCTCTAAATAAATAAACACATTTTTAAAAAACTAATCGGAAACTTAAGTAAGCATGTATCATTACACAACAATGTCTATAGAAAGCATTAAAGAAGTGTAAAGAAGTAATTATTTGAAGTATCAGCTGTACACCTTTAAAACAGCTAGTCTTAATTGAGCCTTCACTTACCTAGGTATAATGGATTGTTTTATATACATTATTTTATTTAGTTTTTACCACAAATGTTAGAGATACAAAGTCAGGTGAGATAGGGTGGGAATTATACCCATAATTCAAATGAGACAACCAAAAATTGAATCTTTAATTTGGAACTTGCTCCAAATTAGGATTTAAACCCTGTTACATGTGATTCCAAAACATGGTTTTTCTTTGTTTCATTCTATTGCCTCTCTTCTAGATTCATAGATCTTTGCAAGTTTAGAAGAGATTAGATAGCATAGAAATGCCCAGAATTATAAAGTTAGGGACAGACACCACCTAAAATTCACCTTCTACACTATCTACCATTCACATGAATTACTTCATCAAGAATATTTTCTTGATTTGAACGTCATATTCTCCAGAGTGTTGGATCAAATTCATAATATTTTGCGAGCAATTCATATGCTATGAACATTTTCATTCAATTTTGAATCTTAAAAATAAAGATCATGTGATGCAATAAATGCACAACTGAATAAAAATTAATTTTTGTTTTCTTTATACTTCTAATTAACTATTATACGACCTACATATACTGTATAATTATATAATTTGTGAACACACACATTCGGATGTCTTAAAATTCTTTCCTAGAGTAAAATGAAAGCAAATTCCTATTGCTGATGGTACAATCTTCTCCATAATTTAATTACTGCTTTTTTCAGGATGTTACTTTTACTTTCCAACTTATCTTACATCACAATTAGCAGAATTCAATGAAAATAGTAAGTCAATATAAACTTTTAGGTAAAGACCATAACAATTTTTTTTTTGACGGGAGGGTAATTTTAGATTATTTATTTATTTGTTTACTTTTCCCGTATCCTATCTTTGTAGTTCTAGTTCGCAATTTGTGGAAAGACGTTTTCTGATTACAAAGGAGAGGAGGGCCCAAAGAATGCAACAAAAATAACTGACTATTGACTGTGATGTATTTACCAGGCTTTTTAGTCATTTTTATACAGTAAGACAAATAAGTATGCATTTTATTGTAAAATTCTGAAATTTCCCCTGGAAAGCTATCATTATGATTTGGTGACCTTCTCCAAGCTGCCCCAGCTATATACACCTTGGCTTGAACATCTTTTAGCCCAGTAGCTGCTTAACAATCAGACACTCTGCTTCATCCATTGCTCTAACAGGGACCTCTATGGAATTTTTTAATAAGCTTGGATACATTCTTTTTATAGCTTTGCCAACATAATCATAATGCATCCTAACACCAGGCAGTGTAAATTAATTCCTCTTCTGTCTTAGGAGCCACTTCACAGAGAAGAACTAGATTTTTCACCTTAACACTTGATTAAATTATGAAAAGAAGAAGACCAAAAAATAGGTCTCTTGGAAAATTGAATCTCACTATGCCAGCCCGGAGACTAAAAGTAAATATAAAGCAAATTAGCTCTTCCTAAGATTTATTTATTTTTTTAAGTCTTGATTGGGGAGAGGGAGAAAAATAGAGGAAGAGAGGGGGCAAGGGTGGGTAAGTAAAGCCCATTTACCTATAGTCTTATGCTAGATGAACTAGAGCTTCCCATATTTACCTGCTCATAAGGCTCACCTCCATTAACAATACAGACTAGAACCTCCAATTCAGTGTGTTTGACACCATGTGCATTGTAAGCATGCAAGGAAATTCATGTTATTACACAAATTTGGGAGTGACTGAATTGGAGTAAAGATTAGTGATAAGTTATTGGGCTTTGAGGTCTAAGAGCATGTATGACCCCAAAGAATGGTTGTTTTAGCAAAGTATACCAACGCCCATGCCCAACCTTAGAGAACTAGTCATCCAATTTCCAAGGTTATTGTAAATTTTCTTGTAGCAGATTAAAAATTAAATAAATCACAAAATTAACTTTTTCCAGACCTGCTCTATCAGAACATATACTGATGGTCTTGGCCATATCAGTCTGGGCTTTTTTACCATTCACTCTAACAGTCAACCCTAAAGTCCACCTCTAAATAAGGTTAGGATACTTTTCACAAAAAGTTCTGTGTGGATGATTTGTTTTACTCCTAAAGACCATATCTCCTGGAAGGCAAGAACAAATAGGTTCTATGTGTGGACAGTGGATAGTAGTTGTTCAATGGGTGCTTTCCAAGTGAACCTCACATTGATCTGACTTTGCAGTCCACATCATTTGTAGATCCTGTCTGAGCAGATTGGAAGCTTATGTTAATCAAACCGGAAAGTGCTTGGCATTTCAAGCTTTAGGACATTTATACTCTAGGCCTGGCAATATTTCTGAACCAAGAAAGATGTTGCAAGTCAACCTGACACTCTGATCCATTTCACATCAGATTTCTTTTTATCTTTTTTCTTAAGATTTTATTTATTTATATGAGAGAGAGAGCACAAGCCAGGGAGAGGCAGAGGCAGGGAATAAGCAGATTCCCTGCTGAGCAGAGAGCTCAATGTGGGACTCCATCCCAGGATCCTGGGATCATGATTGAAGCCAAAGGCAGACACTTAACCAACTGAGCCTCCCCTGCACCCCAATTTCACATTAGATTTCTCATTGTTATCCTTTGACATTTGATTAAAGATCCTGAAGAATTTTAGTTCAGAAAAATTTCCCCAAATCCATCATAATTAAAATAACCAAAGAAAATACTAAAAAGCTTACTCATTTTTAATAATCTGAAAATTAGTATAACTATAGATGGTTCAAAAGATCTTCACTAGCAGGGGAAGCGGAGGAGGAAGGAAGCATACAAACATGGATACACTGAATATAACAGAAACAACTGCTCACCAAAGCTTGTTTACCTTGGAAAGTTAGCTTGAGGAGCCAGAACATTCTGGATGATATTGACCAAGATATCTTCAGGTCTTTCAAAGAGATTATAAAAAACAATGGACTAAGAAAAAGGCAAGGTTGAAGAAGATTTCACTTAATTCAACCAATATTTGGAGAGCATCATTTATAGATGTGCATCTTCTGAATAAAAAAATTCAGAAGCAGGGCACCTGGGTGGCTCAGAGGGTTAATTAAGCCTCTGCCTTCGGCTCAGGTCATGGTCTCAGGGTCCTGGGATCGAGGCCCTCATCGGGCTCTCTGCTCAGTGAGGAGCCTGCTTCCCCCTTTTTCTCTGCCTGCCTCTCTGCCTATTTGTGATCTCTCTGTCAAATAAATAAGTAAAATCTTTAAAAAAATCAGAAGCAATCTTTTGAAATGTGATGAATGTAAAACAGCTGTTTGTAAGAGGATAAATACTAAGAATGAATATGTGAAGGCAGTGAAGTAAGGGAAGCAAACATTATGTGATTTAATGTAAACACATTTTAGAGCACAATTTCATTAGAACAGTTAGTACAGCCTTTAGTCAATTGCAGACTCTCCCAGACCAATGGTTTTGCACCCTTCATAGTCTTCCTCCATCAATTTTATCTTATTCTCCCCAGACCCCACTCCTGCTGTAGACCTTCCAGAATCCTTTTCCTCTTCATCCTATCCAGACCAACTCTTGGAAAATATTTCCTTAATTCATTCACAGAAATATGCTGTATGTGTGGTTCCCTATAAGAAAAACTCCAAAGTCTTAGACCAAAGAAGCAAATCATTAATGGTGGCACTTCTGCAAATTAGCTAATAGAAAAGCTTGGGAAAGATGGGGGGAAAGATTTTCCTGAATTATCAGCATTTTACATTCTGCCCATGTTTAAGTTTGGGGCAGGGAGGTTGGAGTCACATCTGTGTTTTAGCAGCACCAACTAACATCAGGCAGATTCCTCAACCCCTTTGAGCCTCAGTTTACCCTGACCCTGTCTTGTTATGTTTCCTCAATGACTGAATCCTTTATTTTCCATTTGCAGTGCAGGCAGGAGAACCTAGATCTTTAGAGTGTTCTTTGACTAAGTTGTTCTTAGCTATCACCTCTCATTCCTCTTCCCTTTACACAAATCTGCCGAAACCCAACTAAATTTCCCAATCACTCATCAAAAATAGCCAGAAACTAAAGACGAAAGTAGTCATTAAAGCACATTGTAATTATAAGCATTTATAAACCAATTTGTTTCACTTTCAAGACCTATGGGGTTAGATGCATTTATTGCAATAACCTCAAAACTTGAAATTTTTTGAGCTAGATGGATAAACTTTACTAAAAATATATTTACTTGCACTAAAAAGTGTGAGCTTAAAGAAAAACCAATCAGTATGTACATGATAGCTCTTGTTTCATTTGAATGAGGAACGTTCTTGTTCAAGTCACTCTTGTGTCACCAGGAGACTGTCCCTGGGCCTTTCAGTCTCAGAAGAGATGACTCTTAAGTTCTAAGCTACAAACTCCACCCTGGAGTAGTAATGTTTCTGAAAACCATGAAGTCTTGCATTTGGGAACTGCAGGATGGTGACAATAATCATACATCACATCGTGTGGAGAGAGGAATGTTCTGGCATTTTCAGAAGCCTCTATTAGGAAATAATGAAAATAAAACAGATGTTCATGCTTCTTTTTTTTATACCTACCTGTGTGTGTGTGACTTTCCCCAGTAAATCAGCCATGAGGCATGAAGGGAAAGAAGAGCTGCCTATCTTCTGTTAACTTAAATAGTCTTTGTATTTTAAAATATTAATTGCTGAAATTACAATTTAAAACCTGTTTCCCAGTAAATTCTATCAGATGGCTTTCTGTAGTCTGAAAACATCATGTTTCTTTGATATGATTTTAATTAAAGCTAGCCTAGTCATAACATAATGTTTTCAGTGAGTATTTTTTTCCATAAACACTTATTCAACTGAGGCAAAACTGAGTGGCCATTTTGCCTCTAGTTAATGCATGCAGCAAACTCTTTGGCATCTAAGACTCTTCCTTTTCTTTTAATACTTTCTGTAATTTGCTTCAAGATTTATCTAGGGGACATATATTGGTATATTTTCATTTTTGTTTCTCATATACACAGTAGTAATTATAACTATAAATAGACTTTTTGGTCTTTTTAAAATTGAATTTTTAAAACAGTATCTGCACTCTGACACAGTCTCTTCCTTTAAATTTTTTTAGTGGTAACTCTTATTTTTAAAATTAAGGGTAGTGATGGAAACATATGATTCAACTCCTAATTCTATCACCATCTATAACTGGGGACAAGTGACTAATTTTCATAACACATTTTTAATGACCTGTGAAGTTCAGTAGCTGGGTGAAAATTATTAAGTGTGTTTTCTGCTTTTAAGGATATATAGAATTCAATAGGCTAATGTTAAAAATTGAGATGTAACACTTTGTACAAGGCACTCAAATGTCTATCTGACCTTGACCACAGCACACTTAATCCAGTTTTTTTTCCTATTTTACAATTTTTTTAAAGATTGTGTTTATTCATTTAAGAGAGAGAGAGAGAGAGAGAGAGAGAGAGAGAGAGAAAGAGAGAGAGACAGCACAAGCAGGCAGAGGGGCAAAGAGAGCAGAGCAGGAAGACTGATGTGGGGCTCCATCCCAGGACCCTAGGATCATGACCTGAGCCGAAGGCAGACACTTAACTGACTGAGCTACCCAGACATCCCTTACTTTACAATTTCATAGAGTTGATGCAAAGCCAAACTTATTAATGCTACTGAAGATAGTCAAGAGAAAAACAAAACAACAGACATTCCACAAGTAACTTAGAGATATCTGAGAATTTCGGAGTCATAAGGAGCTTTAGTCATCAGCAAATAATAAATAAAAATTAACAAAATTAAATTTAACAAAAAAGCAATCCTGATTTCAAAGATGAGAAAAAGGAGACCAGATTTCTGGTATGACAGAGATCTCATTAATTTAGGAATCAAGTCTAGACAGCATGTCACTGGACATCTGGGCAGGTATTTATTCCACGATTATGATGGTTTCTAATTTTTTCCAAGGATAAAACCATTTTTTTAAACATCAGATTGCCTATGGACATGGTGGATATAATTTGCAATAGGAAAAGATCAAGCCTTTGGGTATGTGTGGGAGAGGAAGGTAGACCTTTGCTACACCCCCTTCTATGAAGGTTATGCCTTCATGTGCTAAGGGAAGGTTTTTGATTGTAAAGTCTCTTAGGAAAAAATGCCTTCATGTGCTAAGGGAAGGTTTCTGATTATAAAGGCTCTTGATCATGTGCCATACTTAGAAGTCAATCTATGTTCTTGAAAGATTTTGAGAAAATAATTATTCACTCCTCCTTTGATAGGAGAGCCCTCTTGCTTGGGAGTAGATTGTTGGGCTAGAGACTTATTAGATGATAATCTTACTTGGGAATGATAATATTTAGACAATAAAAGTCACTTATGGTTGTAATTTTAAGGTTGTATTCACTGGAGTCTGAATTACACAATAACTTCTGGATATAAAATCATAACGTACTGATTTATTTACGTGCAGGGAGAGGGATTCTAGTCTAGAGTCCCGGAAAGCAGGACAATATTGAAGCAACTTTGCCTGTGGAATGAGGGTAGAAACCTGAAACAAGGCTGGACACTAAGGACAGAGCCCAGTAGTAGGGACCCCCCATGAATGGGCATAATTCATGAACCCTAGTAGTAATGGTGTTGAATATCTAATGCTAGGCTTCCCATCTCTGCACTATAATACTCTCATATTATCCTCCAGTCTTGGGTAAAGTTTACTACACACCACAACCATCTTAATGATATCTTTGCTTTGAGCAACAAAGAGAGGACCCTGAGGATAATCCTAGTCTGATTTCAACTGGTGAGTGTTGCAGCAGCATCAAAAAAGTTGTAGGAAACAGCAGAGAGTGGTGAGCAGAGGGCCTAGAGCATCAGATGAGAAAAGTGAAGGTAGCACTCAGAATGGAGTCCTAGAATCTGAAGAGTCTCAGAAATACCAGGTGTGGAGAAAAAAACAGTTTGTATACCTTGCAGTATGGTAGATACAAGTTCTTCATTGAGATTTTTTTAAAGATTTTATTTATTTGACACAGAGAAACACAACTAGAGAGGGAACACAAGCAGGAAGAGTGAGAGAGGGAGAAGCAGGCTTCCCGCCAGGCAGGGAGCCCGATGTGGGGCTTGATCCTGGGATTCCAGGATTGTGACCTCAGCCAAAGGCAGTCGATTAACCAACTGAACCACCCAGGCACCCCTTCATTGAGATTTAATATAAAATGATGCCTCGGGATTGAGAACTCACATTTTTTAGATATCTGAGAAAACACATAACAGATAAAAAGTTACTGTGAAATACAAATTCTCATTTTTATAACAATAATCTATATACATTTGGAAAATGGTAATATATATGGCATATGACAGCATTTATTTAGACATAGGTGCATACATGGCTTGTGGACCCCTCTCATAATCCTGTAGAATCCTAGGAGACCAGGATTCCCATGTTGGTAAACACTGGACTATATCATAAATTGTTGTCCTAGTGGCCAAAAACCCGTCTCCTGTAAGAACTGGAACTTTAATTTCTAATATATAAGCTTTCTTCTACCTACATTTAATTTGCCCCTTCCTCCATGTAGAATTACAGGCTATTTAAGCTACAGAACTTTGTTGGGTGCTTATGTAATCTAGTCCCTTCAGTTGGCTCTTCAAGATTGAAATGCTAGATAATCATAGTCAATGTTCATAGACAAGGAGGTCTCAGTAATGTGTCTGTAGAATAGATTGCAAAAATCTCTTATGCTAGATTCCATCCCAATCCAGCCCATACATTTATTCAGTCCCAAGTCCTGGTAGCCTATTTTGAGCACTGAAAGCCCACCACCACTTGAGGGCCAAAGGCTCACACGTTAGTGGCATTCTTCACTAGGCCTTACCCAAGCCTTTACTTGTTAAACTATGATTGTCACATGGCAGAGAATCATTCTTGAGCGAGAAAAATAAAATATCACTCCTGAAAATTACAAATTATTCAGCAAGGCTGGGATGGAAAATTCTCATTTAATTAGCAAGTGCAATAAAGATGTGACATTTACAAACTAATTATAACACATTTCCATTCTTCATTGGTACATTGAATGATGACATATTGTTCTTTTATAGTTGCCATTTCCAAGTTTTAATTGCTTTGGTTTAATTGGTTTAATCCAAAAAATGTCAATTCAGTAATTACCACTATGCTGTTGGAATTAGCTTCATTTATCGTGCACAAGAAAACTGACTTCAGAAAGGGAAAAACAATTATAATATAATACCAGGGGAAATACTATATCATCAAGTTATTAAAAAACTATGTTGTATATAACTGAAACTAGTTTATTTTATAGGAATAAAGAAAATGCTCTTTTTTCAATCTAAATAATAACATACCACATAATCCAATATAAATTAACTAATCCAGAATCACATTCTTTTATAACTTTATTAATTTGCTTGGAAAATATCTATTGAGTGCCAATTATATGCCTGGCAAAACAGTTATAGAACTCCTTTTATGGAATCTTATGGGTGAGAGAAAAATGAACACAAATCCATGTATAAATATAAACTGTGGTCTTAGGTGAAAAAATAGTTTGTTTTTTGAATGTATCAGAACCTGATTCGTTGACTATATAAGCTGAGATATGAAGAAAAGGAGCTAGATGGTTGATATAGAGGCAGAACATGAATATTTCATGCACGGGAGAAGAGCATAGCACATTTCAGAGGCTGAGGGAAGATCCGTGTGGCCTAAGCACAGACAAGAAGGTGGAAAAAGGCAGAAGATGAAGGGGGTTAGTTAACAGAGATCACAGATCGCTACAGTATGTTAAGGATTTGTTCTATCCTAACAGCAATGGAAAGCCATAGACATTTTTGAAGCAATAGCAAAATGATCAAAATTGAACTTTAAAAAGATCACCTTGGTGCACACTGGAAAAGAAGAGTGGATTGAAGAGGAGTTTGGAGAGAACTGCAGTATTCCAGGTAAGAATAATGACTAGTTATAAAGTAGAGTTTATGTCTTCAAGTTAACAATCCATAAAATCCAAAGTTATTTGTGTTCTAAAAGTGACCTATTTTCACAGAATTACACGTATCAGACTCAAAGGGAAAGGAGAGTGATGAAAGAGAAGGTATGAGTGCTTTAGAATTAAATACCCCTGTTTTAGCTCTGGTCTGAACTTTTGGCTCCTGACTGTATACAAGGCAATAAGCTCTCTGAGCCTCAGCTTTCACATCTTTTGAGCACAGAATACTACCTCCCACAGCTGAAAAGACTAAGTGTGACAACGTGTGTGTGATTCTCAGCATGTGGAAGGCCAGTTAGTATGAGGAGCCCCAGGACAGATCAGCTGGTTTCATCCCCTCATGTTAGAGATTTCTGAATTTCTTTTGAAGCTGGTTCCTCTTCCTAGGTCCCTTTCTCCATTAATAGCACTAAAACTCACCCAGCTGCACAGGCCAGAAGCCCAGCAGGCATCCTTTCCCTACCTCTATGACCATCAAGTCATATAAACTCTATTCTCTAGTTATTTAGTTGATGGACCAACTGCTCTGCTCACTCTCTTTTACTAATCTAGTTAAGGTCACCAACATCTCCATATTAGATTATCCCCTTCACTGACTATCCTCCCTCGGTTTTCTTTTCCTCTTCCATTCTTTATGCTAGCCACGCAAATATTACTACTTTAGCTCTTTGACCATTCCCCTTAAGCCAAGAAAAAGTCACCAACTTCCTTAGCATGACTAACAACACCCTGAATCATCTACATTCTGCTTATATCTCAACCTTGCCTCTCCTCACTTCTCTTCTCCTGCTCCCTACTCAGGACTTACATCTCTCAAAAATACTCCCTTTACCTCCAGACTCAGGCCAATGTATGGACGCATTTCTTCCTGGCTGGAGCATTCTCCTTCCAAAGCTTCTCTTCATCCAATCAATACACTCAAAACTGAGGCTTTGGCTCAGATAGCATTTCATCTGGGAGCCATGTTTTCTCCACCTGAATGTATCTCAAAAATGTAGGACAGCCTGTAACTTGAATTTCATTATTTGAATGAATTGAGTGAACACTCAAGTGGGTCCTGAGAAATCTTACTGAATTGGTGCAACTCACATAGGTTGGGGTTGGTATTGTGAGCAGAAGACCCAGGTCTCCTGCTACACATTGCAGTGTCCCTTTCTCACCATCATGCCAACACCTACCTTATTCATTTTGAGTTGCATTAGCTCTCTTCATTAAGCCTTAGAAATATTCTCTTCGTGTGGTTGCAAAATGTTGCACTTTTATTTTAAGGGTTATTGATTTTTTCACTCAAAACAGACTGATGTCACTTCCTTTCCCAATATTTCTTTGACTCTGCTGACATGGTATCCTGGCTACTGTAACACTCTCAAATCCTCCTGCAGATTTTTATACTGATTCCCATCCCACGACACTGTATCTCCTCTGAAACGAGGACCATGCTAGTTTCATTTTACATCTCTGGTACCCAAGACTGTTCTTAGGACACAGTAGTATTTAATATTGTTGAACTTAATGACACTCCAGAGCTAAATGGTGTCCAAATGAGGACAACTAAAATGATGTAAAGAATGCTAAGAGAAAATGATGCAAGAGTAAAACAACAGATGAAAGCAATGATCACTCTGCCATCTAGAGATAGAGAGTTAAAGAAAAAGCAGATGAGTCTGGCTAAGATAAAGAATCAGAAAGACAACTGAGAAGATGGTGCCACTGCTGGAAGAGAATGCC
>PITA01012414.1:0-27106 GCA_004023965.1 Spilogale gracilis | reverse complement strand
AACCAAATGGAACTGAGCTGGCAACAGAAATACAAGTGTTAGATCTGGTCTTGTCCTCTGGCCTTTGGCAGTTCTCAGAGCCTCATGGCCCTCCTCTGTAAAACACAGATTTAAACAAGGTGGTCTCCAACAGTCATTTCTCCTCCAGGGGTTCCACAATCTGTGGGACTGACCCGACTTACTTTAAGCAGCTACACAACCAAGGTAAAGAAGACTGTCAACCTGGTTAGTGTACGCAAATGCAGACATCCAAGCTCATCCCTTCACTCCTGGAACTTGAACTGGACAAGTTGAAGCATTGACCCATAATGATATCGCCTCATCTACATATGGTAAGCACTATAAGCTTTGTCAATTAACAGTTGGAGATATGGTGAAGCTGCAGAGCAATGGTTTGCAAATATAAAAATCGACACGGCAACTTGTTGAAAACACAAATTGCAAAGCCTTTCTCCACATCCGCCTAACTGGAATCTCCAAGATGGAGCCCTAGAAATATGTATTTTGTACAAAGTTCCCTTGTGATGTGCTAAATCAACTACTTAGAGGCTTATTTTTAAAAGAAAATTTGTGTTTCTCAAAGAGTAGCCTGTAAGTCATTTTCATTTGAATTATCTGAGATATTTGTTAAAAAATATCTGGGAATGTGATAAAAAATCTCCACTCTCACAATTCTTTCAGTGATTTTATAAATAGTTTAAATACACGGACAAATGAAATCATTATGTGGGCAAAACCTCAAAGTCTCTGAAACAATAAGGATAGGAAATTATGATTGTAGTAGTTTATTTCAGTATTATTATTTATATTGCATTGTCTCATTTTACTTAATACCCATACAAGCTTACAAAATAAGCATTTTTAACTTCATTTTCCTGATAAATTGAAGCATTAGAGAATTCAAGTAAGTTACCTAACACACAATATTCAAATATGGATGCATTGGAACTAAAAATTAATGTCACATAGCTAGGAAACCACCTTATTGTGACAGAATATGTAATTAAGATTTCAGTACACCTTTTAATTAAACAATTTGCAGAGATCTTATCTGATGAAGCAAGCTAGAAATATGTCTCTGTTCCTGTTGGTTGGTTTTATCAGCTACTACACAAATGCTAAAGTCATTATAATGACCATAGATTACCCAAGATAAAATGACTACTAATTACTAAGCAACAAAGTTTCAGGGATGTCCCAGAATCATAAAATGATCTAAGGTAGTCATCACTTCTAGTGAACACAAATATTTACAGTTGAGAAGCCCAGAAGTATGCTAAGCTCTTACCACCTAGTGAAGAACCCACTCAGCTCCAGACCTCAGTTACCTGAGTGCTTCATTAATCTCTCTTTATTCCATGGGCCCTAGCCTCTGTGCTCTTCAGTGCAGTATGACAACTATTTGTCTTAGTGCTAGAATAGGACTACATTAGATTTCAAATGTCTTTCAGGGAATAAAATGTTGTTGCTACAGATACACTTTTAGGACAAAGCTTTTTCTTCTTATTGAGTCTTTCTTCTCAATTTATCTGGTAAAATACAAGCTTGTGAAAAGATATGCTTGTCTTGACCTCTTGCTAAATTGAAGCAGGAAGGGTCTTCCTGGTTCCCTGTTCCTGAGTTGGCCAGTTTTGCATCTAGCAGAGTAGCAGATATTTCAAAAATACGATGAAACTGACTGAACCTTAGCTATTAGGAGACCTAGCTTTGATTTAGTACAAAATTTCCCTGAAAGAGTAACTGGAAAATACAAAGTCGTCCAAAGCCATGTAACTTTTAACAGAATACAAATTCTTTCTTTTCCTGTGTTCACACCCTACCCATTTCCTCTTCCTTCTCATTGATGTTACAGAGTTCCTAAAATATATGGACACACAGCTATTTTCACAAAGGGGAAAAAGTAATGACAATGACATCAAGAAATAGAAATTGCCAAAAATAAGTCAAACATTCACTAGCTGTAAACAGATTTGATAAAGGTTTTCTGACTGAAGTTTTGGTTTCTTTGTTTTGCACTTTGAGAGGTCATTTTCTGTGTGCTTTACTCTCACTCAAATTTTGCATGCCAACTCAGATTGTATAGTTACACGCTGTCAAGTGTATTCCTGAAGAAGCCAATTCTTCCACAAAATCAATACTTAATTTTCTAAATAAAGAAGAAAAGGATACTTACAAGTCTCTGATTAAAATATGCTATTATTTCTAAGAGGTTCAGGAAGAAACTCTGATAAACTTTCTTTCCTGTAAATCAATTAAAAAAACTATTAAGTACCAGAAAAGAAATAAATTCAGTTAGAGTAACAAATTTTATTTATTTCTTTAACAGCTTTTATTATTTATTTGAAAGAGGGAGCACGAGCATGGGGAGGGGCAGAGAGAGAAGCAGACTCCCCGCCAACCATGGAGCCTGACACGAGGCTCAATCCAGGGACCCTAGGATTACGACCTGAGCCGACAGCAGGTGCTTAACTGACTGAACCCCCAGGTACCCCTAGATTAACAAATTTTAATCATTTGTTTTTATGGAGTTACAACTGGTAAACACCATGAATTGACTTTGTTAAGAAAAGTAAAACCTCCAATTCTATAATAAAATTTTCTGTTAAAAGTCAAAGGCCTTCATTTCAAATAACAGGTGTTAGTACCCAGGATTGCCAGCTACAAAATGCAGTAGATAATTACTGCATTGGTGCCATCAGAGATTAATGTCAAGTAGAGAAAGTCGGGGCGCCTGGGTGGCTCAGTTGGTTAAGCGACTGCCTTCGGCTCAGGTCATGATCCCGGACACCCGGGATCTAGTCCCACATCGGGCTCCCTGCTCGGCGGGAAGCCTGCTTCTCCCTCTCTCACTCCCCCTGCTTGTGTTCCCTCTCTGGCTGTGTTTCTCTCTGTCAAATAAATAAAATCTTAAAAAAAAAAAAAAAAAAGTAGAGAAAGTCATCATCAAAAAGTGACTGTCCATTACAGCAAATACTTGTAGGCATAGAAAATTGACTGTAAGAAAATATTTGAAATGACTACACCTTTCAGAAATTGTAGAAACTTATTATACTTTTGAAATATAACTGTAGAGGCGCCTGGGTGGCTCAGTTGGTTGGGCGACAGCCTTCGGCTCAGGTCATGATCCCAGAGACCCAGGATCGAGTCCCACATGGGCTCCCTGCTCAGCAGGAAGCCTGCTTCTCCCTGTCTCACTCCCCCTGCTTGTGTTCCCTCTCTGGCTGTGTTTCTCTCTGTCAAATAAATAAAATCTTAAAAAAAAATACGATTGTAGAAAATGTTTTCAATCTTTCTTAAGTGCCCTGAGGCATTGTACCCATATTCCACTACACAGATGGGGACCATGTGAAAGGGATCCAACAATCTTTCTCCTAGGAACAAAGATAAACAATGTATGCATAATTCCCGTTCACAGAATGGGCCCTGTATCTCAGGGTTGGGCATCTGACACAAGAAGAGTGAGAAATAATAGGAGCATGAACTACCAGCATTCACACTAGCTACTGAAAGCAAGAGGGCACTTTGCAACAGCCCTCCACCACATTAACTATCTTCTGCCAGCCTGCCATTCACTCTTCTTAGACAATTACAACAATATCCTAAAAGACTCTTCTTGTATGCATGGCTTCCTGCAAATCCATTCTTTACCCACATGTCAGATGGAATTATTTCAAAGTAAATGTGCTCATGGTCATTCTATAATTAATCCTTCACAGCCTTCCCATCACCTTCAGGATCAAGTCCAAACCCGTTCACAGCATGTATGGTGCCCTCCAGGAGCTGGCCCCAATCCACCTCTCTTTCATTTTCACCCATACTCAATCTGCATTAATCCTAAAGCTCTGAGGTCATACCCAACTAATGGCACCCTTTGCCTTATTTATATTGTCCCTGTGGCTGAGGTTCTTTGCCCTCAATCCCCGCCCCATCCCCTGGCTAGCATATATGCTTCCATTCAGGGTTAATTTGGGGATCCCATTCCCAGACGACTTCTATGCCCTTTGGCTAGTATGTTCCCTCCCCTGTGCTCTGAAACACTCTGGTGTATCCCCATTATTGAACTTTCAAATTTCTGATTGCTGCTTTCCTGTCTCCATCTCACACCATTTTAAAAGCCTTTTGAGGACATTGGCTGTGACTCATTCCTCTTGCACAACATTTTGTATGTGGTAGGAGGAATAAAATAAATATCTATTGAATGTCAAGGTGCATGAGATATTTTTCAGACTCAGAAATGCCTGAATGCATACTTTATCACTGTGAAAGAATTTTAAAATCCAAAATGGACATCTTTTAACCTTGTTCCTGTAACCCAGCTTCCCATATGGTTTGCATTGTTCCTCTCACTCTGCATCTGGGACTATTTCCCTTCAGTTGAGTCTACTTGTTCAGACCAAATATAAGGAACTAAGAAGAGGAAGAGAAAAAGAAATGAAAAAAAATGATCATGGGGGAAGTAATAATAAAATAAACATTTATAAGCTTCAAAATTTATGTAATGTAATGTAAATATTCACCCCTAAAAACAAGATTATGAAAACATCCTTTTGTAGTCCTAATTTTTTCAAACATCTGCATATAGCTCTTGGCAAAGATCTTGTAGAAACTTCAAACAGGAGCCCAATCTAAAGTAAGTTTGATAAAACTAAACATTGTCATTTGTGTCTTTCAAATGCACGTTTTTAAAAAAATCCCTATCATATACCTTTATCATGTTAGTGTTTTCATTTTATGAATTTCCACTGTTCCTGCCCATTGTAATAGAACCAAGAAACAAAAAAAGGGAATAGTGTACTGACATAGTTACTTTCCCCTCTCTACCTCTTTGCAGTTTATGTTACATCTAAGTCTACTGATATGACAGATTTTGAAAATAATACTTCATACATATTTTTGGTAACTCACACACATCAAAATTTGGATTTACAAGGAATATGCTAAAGATTAAGAGATGGGAGAGTCTCTACTTATCCTAAATACCCTGTATTTGTACAGCTCAGCTTCATGTACCTTGCTCTGGACTTGGACCTGGTCCAGCATCTTCTCTGAAAGAATAAAGAACTAAATATAAAATTAATGTCAGATCAGTTGTATTAAATAAATGTCCATCTCTATATTACCTAGGATTATAGAAAAAGAAAAAAATGTGGTCTGGAGGACAAAGTCCAACAATTTTACTAACAAAAGAGCAGTAATTTTTTTTTTAAAGAGAAGTAATTTCTGAAAAGGTTTTAAGAACAGTGACCTGCCCCTAACAACAACAACAAAATTGTTTTGAGGATACATCTCCTATTTATGAATATTTATTTTTATAAATTATACGTATCACTCTACTAATAGACTAATATGTTATAAATTATAAATTATCATATATATTAGATACAGTGACAGAGATCTAAAATGAAATAAAAATAATATAACTGGGTATTCTACTATGTTCTTCCTGAACTTCATTATAAGATGTAGAATCTATGGGACATTGCTACTGCACAATGTATAATTCTCTCTACTATCTCTCTTAGAACTACTATTAAATCTAGAGAAAACACAGTGTTATATATGAAGACTAGGAGATACTTAAGACGGTAAGGCAGCAGTCTCACCAAAGGTATTTGTTGCAGGCCTGAAAAGAGGAGCAGATCAAGGTAGGTCAGCAGAAATCCATCGTATCAGAACCATGTACACTCAGAATTGTGAATCATCTAGTCCAGTGATTTTGAAACTATTTTTTTTTTCCAAATGAACTCTTAGCAGATGGCCAATATGTAAGACAGATACACGCAGAACTGCTCTGGTTAAAGCAGCTCCCATACTCTATTCACTCTCTCCTCTTCCTCTCCTCCTCCTCCAGAGATGTAGTCTGAAAATGACATAACTACACTGCCATTAGAGATGAGGCTACCAGGCTGGAGAGCGAATGACATCAGCCATTTCAAGACGGAATGTAATAAAGCAGCTAATATTACTCAAACTGGTCACATGTTCATCTTTCCATTTAATGCCCCTGCCTTGTTTTCATGGAGTGGCTTCCCTGTGTATCCTGATCTGATCTCAGTTGTAAATGTAAATACTTAAACTATGATGATGTGATGGCATTTAAGATAATTTTTGCTCCCAGCTTTTGGTAAAATAATGAGTATATTTACTTTCTCTTTGAAATAGGTATTTCCTAACTTGAAAGTCTGAATGACTCAAGCAGCCAACATGTCGAAATACAGATAATTTACATAAAGAAGAAGGATCCGGCAAACCTCAAACACAAGATTTCAGGAGGTCCCTGAATCTTCAGGAATCAAGATAAATAATAGTCAATGCATTTTTTTAAAAAAAATCAAAATTAGTTTAAAAGCTCGATGATGGAAAAAAAAAATCAAAAACTTAAATAAAGATTTGACCCTGTATTTGTACAGCTCAGCTTCATGTACCTTGCCCTGGACCTGGTCCAGCATCTTCTCTGAAAGAATAAAGAACTAAATATAAAATTAATGTCAGATTAGTTGCATTAAATAAATGTCTATCTGTATATTACCAGGATTATAGAAAAAGAAGAAAATGTAGTCTAGAGTACAAAATCCAAGCCAGGTGTGTTCTGTAATATACACCTTCACACCTTAGTCTACAGGACTGAGGATGAGGTTAAGGTGATGGGAACAAAGAAGCAACTGACAACTGTAACACATGAAGTAATCCTTAGTTCATGCTTGCATTTGAGCAATTTTACAATTTCAATGAGCTATTAAATCTAGTCATAGCTGCTTCAATAAGCATTCTTCTATTTTCATTTTGTTTTTAAAAGCAAATCATAGTTCTAAAATGCATAAAAACCTGAAAGTTGAAATGTGTCAAGTGAACATCATCTAATTCCTAAAAGCAAATTAACCACTTCAACTGCAAGACGTAGTTTCAAAACACTGGTCTTAACATGTATGCAACCTCTCAAGTATGACATTGGTGAAAACAAGCTTCGAAGAAATGAATCATTGTGACATTAGCAACTATGTGCATTCATGAAGATGTTTCCATCCACAGCACTCGTTTAGGAAAATAAATGACTCCATGTCTGACACAGAGTAGGCACTCAACATATATTTACTGGATATATAAATGAGTCAATGAATGAATGAACTTTTAAAAAAAGATTAAAAAACAGGTAAAATATGACCAGATTATAAAGTGCTTTGAAGGTTAAGAGCAAGAAGTTAAACAAGGGAGCAAAAAAAAGTGGCTCTTTAAAATAAAGAATGGGAGACTTGATAATGAGCCATCAGTAAATCCAGCTAAAAGTCCCTAGAAATAATCTTGGTAATGGGCAACAAAGGTCCACCAAAGGGTAAAGAATACAATTAGAGTAAGGAAGGTGTAGCAAATGCTGCTAGTTGATTCTCAAAGTTCTTTTCCTTGTCTTCTGTAGACATTGGAAGTTTAGCTGGGTACATAGCTAAAGATCATGTAACCAAGCCTCCCAGGCTACTAAATAAGACCATGCAACTGGATTTTGCCAATTAAAGATGGGTTATGAGCAGAAGTAATGTATTTCATTTCTACATTATACCCTAAAAGAGAGGGGAATGTGGCCTCTGCCTCTCTTGTCCCCTTTTTGAACATTGGTCTGGGCCTGTTGTGCTGAGCCATCATCCATCAAGCAGACAAGGACAATCAAGACTTTGGGGATGACAAAGCAACAGGATGGAAAGAGCCTGCATCCCTCACATGGCCATGCCACTATTCCACCCCCGCACCATAGACCTGAGCTGTCCATAACATAAAATTACATGTACATCATGTTTAATCCAGCTATTTTGGCTCTTTACGATAACTGGCAAACTGATCTCTTTTTTTTTTTTTTTTAAGATTTTATTTATTTGACAGAGAGAAACACAGCCAGAGGGGGAACACAAGCAGGGGGAGTGAGAGATGGAGAAGCAGGCTTCCTGCTGAGCAGGGAGCCCGGTGTGAGGCTCGATCCCGGGTGTCCGGGATCATGACCTGAGCCGAAGGCAGTCGCTTAACCAACTGAGCCACCCAAGCACCCCGCAAACTGATCTCTTAACTGATACAGATGAATCTAAAAAACATTTCAAAATGTATAAATCCGTGAAACGTGGTGATGGCTCCAGTGAATGAAGGAAAGCAGTGAGCTGAAACAATTCCAAGGTTTTATGTTTGGAGAAAGAGGAAAGTGGAACCACTAACAAAATAACAGATGACGAGGAGAGCTGGTGATGTTTAAATGGTTCCAATAGAGCCCAGGGGACATGAACGGCAAGTCACTGGAACTACAGACTCAGGCAAGAGAACATTGAAAATGGAAATTTCAGCAATTTTGTATAGAATATAGTTGAAAAAATGAGAATTGCTAGACTGTCAGACTCAGAGAGATCAGTGTGACAAAAACTTAACCGGTATTCTCCCAGAAGGCAGGAAGAAGCAGCAGTAATTAGCAAAGGGGGAAAAATGTTTGTTCTTATCTTAATAAGAGAAGGGTAGTGATTTGAAATCATGGAATAACAGAATTAACCTTAACCCAAGATTTAAAAGAGATTTGATGTAGCTTGTACTTCTTAAATCTGTTAAAAGTTCTCATGAAAAATTAAAGCAAACATTTCTTGAAATAAAAAAAGCATTCCTGAGGGTTCTGAGTTTCCATTTAAACATCCAGAAGCCCAAGACAGAAAAGAACAAGCCATGGGTACTTATACCATTTTCTCTTTTCCTTTTTCTTATGGTAGAGGAAGGAACGAGATAAGAGGTGTAAAGGGAAGTGGGAGCAGAAGTGTTTTGCTACTGTTCTCATCCTTTACAAGGCTGATGTCTGGACATGACAAAATGAAACAAAAGCCTCCTCCCCAACTTTTATTAAATGCAAAGATGCAATAGATCCCAATTCCACTCTGGATCTAAATTTAACTCACAGTGGATCTAAATTTATGCTTTGAAGTTAATACAAGGTTGGCAACAGGTAAGTCAACGATGACAATATAAGAGTCTGGGAATCTGTTTCATCTGCCAGATGCATTCCAATTACTGGAAGATGCATTGCAGAATATTCAGGCAGCATTGTGTGCCATGCTTTTAAATAGTTCATCCTCCCCACCTGGCCTCTGCCGCACACCCAGGAGGACATTTTTTAGGGACCTTCAGACCAAACATTTCTTCCACTGTCCACCACTGTCCACTTCAGACTGATGATGGTAACTATATTAGCTTTTTCCCCCTTCTAAGAAAATTTTGTAAGGAGTAGTTTGTATTTACCCAAAGACATCAAAATTCTAGAATTCTTTACTATTATATTTTTACTGAAACCAATCATACTAATGCACTTTGTGTAAGGAATTTAAATTCCCCTCCTTTCCTTTGAAGAGGAATCTGTTAGTGATCTTCTCCTTTTTACATAGTGACTGCATTATCCATGGTCTTTAAACTGCGTGGGGGTTGTCCTTATTGTTTCTAGCATTATACTTGTATTTCATAATCTTTTTTAAAGTTCTTAATACTGGCTCAAATTGTGGAATTCCACCTTCCTCCTTTTTTTTTTATAATGACCAGACATTACTATTTATTCCTCTAAGTAAATCAGGGTAGAAAGTCTTGCTCTAAAATGACCACTCCTTTGTAAATGATTGCAAAATACCTGAACAAAAGTTACTGTACATCATCAAATTAGCTTGGGGAAAAACAAACAAACAACTTTTTTCTAACCTTGAGCTGATATAAGGGAAGAAAGTGTGTGTATCAGGGGCAGGGACAAGAAGGAGGATTGTGTTTCATGGTACTTAGCATACAACATGCAAAATTGTCATGCTTCGTTCCCATCTGTCCTGCCCGTCTCCCTCAGGTGTGGCTTGTGTGGTTCTAAAATTCCTAGCATTGAACATATAAACTGAAAGCCACTCTGATCACTCAGGAAAGCCCCTTTCACTACCTCCTTATCATGTGTCACAGAAAAACCACATCACCAAAGCACCAGTTACACATTATAAACTATTCACTGTTTCTTAATGTTTGCTTGCCAAGCTTCAATAAAGGAACTTATTTTAAATTTTTCCAACAATATTAAACTTCTTAACTTATATTACTTTCTTGCTTATATCACAACCCTCAAACACAGGAAATCATCTCATAAGCCTCAGATGTGTTCCAAATAATTTACATTTTAATAGGTATAACTGGGACTAAATTAGGCATCAGAGTTAATAAAGTAATTTCAATGTTAATAAAAAATAGTTAAAATTTTAAGTACTAACCCCAATACTATACACTATACCACACACACACACACACACACACACACACACACACTCTGCCAGACTAGCAGATTTATATCTGGCATTTATGTTCACAAAGAAAGCCAATGAAAATGATGTTATATATGAAAGTGAATACACCAACACAGTAGCTAACAATTGGTGAGTGTTCATGATTTTTCAGATGTCTTAAACACTCACACTGAATCCTTACAAAAGCCCTCAAAAGTAGATATTAATACTACTGGATACCTGAAGAGCCTGTTATAATAGAGCCAATACCAAGCAGTGTCAAGATTGGAACCCATGTCTCCCTGACACCAAGTCATACTGTCTCAAGAATAGCAGTGTTCAACTCACAGGAGCAGCAAAAATTAAATATGTGGAAAATATGCCACATTTTGTTTTCAAAGTGGTTTTTATAGGACATTCTATTAGTATTGCATTTTAGTACCAGATGTTCCATCCTCACCTTGATGAGATCAGTAACCCAACAATATCCTTGAAGACAAGTCAGGACAGCACTGAATGATGGACTTTGAGGAGGACACAGGATATAATGAGCACTGGGTATTATATAAAACTGATGAAACAGTGAACTCTACCTCTGAAACTAATCATATACTATATGCTAATTAACTGAATTCAAATTAAAAACATTAAGACAAATTAACCAACATTAAAAAAAAGTGTTTCCATCCTTTCATATCTACCAGAAGTGAGTTCACAGACTCTTAGAGTAAAAGATGTGAAGTGGAAGAGGAATACCAATAAACAGACCCTCAATTTCAAATAATATATATTATTAAATATAACAATGTTACTATATATTATTCTATATGAATACATTTACTACTGTTGTTGTTATTGTTACTATTTAGTGCTCTTTTGGGTAAGACAAGAAGCTATTATGAAATGGATATAATGACCAGTGACAAAATAGCAAAGCTTTCGGACTTCAGTTTCCATATTTGTGCAGATAGACTGTGGGAGCTTTAAGGGCTTTTGCAATGTAAGCCTTCTTGAGCCTTGTTGAGAGGCAGCATCAAAGATGGGAACACCGGGCCAAGGAAGTCAGACAGTCCAAAAGGTTTGGCCAGAGAAAGCTAAAGCTGCGAAAGATCCTAATACTAAAGACAGTATAATACTATGCACATGAGCTTTGGAGCCAGACTGTCTCTAGAACTTAATAGCTGTAAGTTGGGTAACTTTGGCCCAACTTCATTTATAATGTGGAAAGAAAACTTCTGCCTCACAGAATATGTTACGAACATTAAGTAAGACAATGTTTTAAAAGTACTCAGTATAATGTCTAACACGTAGGAAGTGCTTCATAAATATACTCATTATTAGGAAGTTCCTTGTACCCAAGATACTGTACTTTAGAAGGCTAAGTGATAGCAGGAGATCATAGGCCATATCTTTATTGTGAGGGGAAGGGAATGTAAACTCGGTTTCATCTAAAACCAAATTGCTTGCTAAATAACCAGTTACTAGGGCACCTGAGTGGTTGTCAGGTGTCTGACTCTTGGTTTCAGGTCAGGTCATGACCTCATGGGTCTTGGGATCAAGCCTTGGCTAGTGGTTGGCACTCAACAGGGAGTCTCCTTGACAACTCTTGACCCCTCTCTACATGTACACGTGCTCCCTTGCTCTCTCTCTCAAATAAATAAATGTTTAAAAATTTTTTTTAAATAAATAACCAATTACCAACATAGGACCAGAAAATGTCTGAGAAAATTTCAAATGCACTTTAATTTTTTTTTCACTAACAAAACGAACCCTTTTTTTCTCTTCCTGACCTCCATTTCCTTTCAAATCTAACTGTGTGAATTTCTGTGTGATTTTGATTCTGTTAGCTCTTGGGCTAAAGGTCTCCTTGCACCTACTTTGTCCTGATATTCTCAGTTATGGCTATTTCTTTCTCCTATAGTCTAGGAAAAACACACATAAAAGAGAAATCTACAGGGGAACATTATTCAAAAGGCATTTATCTTGCTAACTATTTAACATGCTGCAGATTTAGAGATGTTTCTGTCTAAATAAGATACAGAATGTCAGTCTCAGATTTTAGAATATTAAGAAAAAAACCCTGAAATAGCATTTTGAGATAAATCCATTCTTCTTTTTTTTTTTTTTGAAGATTTTATTTATTTGACAGAGAGAGAGAGAGAGAGAGAGAGAGAGAGAGAGAGATATCACAGGCAGGCAGAAAGAGAGAGGAAGAAGCAGGCTGAGCTGAGAGCCCGATGCGGGACTCGATCTCAGGATGCGGGACTCGATCTCAGGATGCTGAGATCATGACCTGAGCCAGAGGTCTCTAGAGGCTTTAACCCACTGAGCCACCCAGGGGCCCTGAGATAAGTTCATTCTTAAAGGGACTTTCAAGAGTTACTCGAAAGCACCAAGAACAGTCTCTGAAAAGCAAACCAACCAAGTAAAGACTTTATACTCAGTTCATTAGTAAAGAGACTTAAGCCATAAGGCTCATTTATGGTTTTCCTATTTATCTTTGCTAAGGAATGCAGCCTAGTCTTGTTTCTTTTTGACATTTTTATTGCTTGTTATTGTCATTTTAAAGATTTTTCTTTAATCCAGGTATATGGGTTAACTAAAAATACCTTCCCTTTTCTAATTTATGGTCTGTCTAGAATTGAACAGGTACTTGAAGCAGGACAATGCATTAGGGAATCTAGACTGGACTTCACGGCTACCATTCACACACTCACAGCTGAATTTAAACACTGTTGCTGCCATTGAAGTACAAATTTAGAACAAAGGAAAATCTTAATATATTTTTTATAAAGATTTCTTTTTCCCTAGAGTGTTGTTTACTAGACCCACTCAATTCTTTATTTTAAATATATTTGCTTTTTAGAAGAAAAATTAACTTATTTACATATGCTTCCCTTGAACTTATGTAGATATGTTTTCATGTTAAGACATTAAATTCAATGCATGGTTATGGACAGGACCTAAAAAAGAAGGCAAAACTCAACAAAAATATATTTAATGTCAAAATCATCCCCTTCCTTGAATTCACGAGTGACTACATGTCTCAGACTTAGGCCAGTGACATTTATTACTGGCTGTGTTTACATCTCCAATAACGGCAGCTTACTCACGTCAGGATTTATCTGGCTCAGAGAAAAATGGCAGCTGCGGTGGTGATTCACTAAAACCAATTCTCAGTGAAGCAGCTGCTGCCGAAAGCTGTGCTTCTCGCATCAATCATTTGCTGATTGTCACAGCTAGTTGAGTCACAGCACCTGCTCCGTCTATTGATTTCGTGGTTGTTGATATTTGCGTGGCATTGCAGTACTACTGTTGTCATATCACGCTGCACTAGTTGAAATAACATCAGCCTGGGGACCCTTCAAGTATGAGAAAATTCACATCATCATGAAAAAACAATCATTTTGTGAGGAGTTGGTGAAAGAGCAATCATTCTAACTGTTAAGAGACTAACTCATTTTTAGTAGAATGAGTACGTCCACTTCTGGGCTTCTCTGAGGGATTGGCCTCGGTCAGTGAGACCCCAGCAGTGTCACAAATACCAGATTTGGTGTCATAGGTTGAATTGTGTCTCTTAAAAGACAGGATGAAGTTCTAACTCCAGTACCTATGAATCCGAACTTATTTGGAAATAGAATCTCTGTAGATATAACCAAGTTGAGATGAGGTTATATTGAATTAAGATAGATCCTTAACCCAATATGATTGTGTGTTCTTATAAAAAGAGGGAAGACAATGTAAAGAGGCATAGATACAGAAAAAAATGTCATGGCAAGATGGAGGCAGAATTTAGAGTAACGCATTTACAAGCCAAGGAGTACCTGGACCTATCAGAAGCTGGAAGAGACAAGGAAGGATCCTTACCTAGAAGCTTTTTGGATAGTCTTGACAACACTTTGGTTTCAGACTTCTGGCTTCCAGATTGTGAAAAAATAAATTTCTGTTCTTTTTAAGTCATTCAGTTTGTGGTACTTTGTTATGGCAGCCCTTGTGGGTATCCATCTGGGCATGGTGAAAGAATCTCAGCTGCCTCTGAGGGCATGGGTACAAACAGTTGACCCAAGGAACCACAGTGCATACACAGACGTTTCTTACAGGCCACATTTATTCAGATTAGAGACTTTTCTCAAGTTAAAGCATCCTTAAGTGTGTAGATAACTCTGAGGATAAACAAAATCAGGACACAGCCAAAAGATCTTAGATTTTAAAATATGTAAAAAATAGCTTGAGAGGAACCAAATAGTCCATTAACACCTTATGTTTCTAGTTCTTCCTGCTGTTATCTCATGACCTGTCAGTATTAACAGATGTCAAGCTGTTCCCACATTTACTCATGCCTAAAAGTTCCAAAACACTTTAAAAGATGAACAGATGTATTAGAATCACTAGAGTACCTATTTTCACGAAGTTATTCAAAGCAAAGAAAGTGCAGAAGAAATGACACAATGAGGATAAGGAAGACAGAAATATGCTCAAGGGATTGAGCCATTAAATTAAATCTTCATAATTCTTGCTTAAGTTTTCTCTTGGAAGGTAGAAAAACATAGCAGCTAAATTCAGACACCCTTGAGTTATGCCAGCCCCACCACTAATGAGCTCTGTGTCTTTGGGCAAGTTATACAGCCTCTCTGAACTTTAATTCACTCATTAGTAAATGGGACTAATAATCCTACCACTTTTATAAAGAAAGCATTTGGTAATTATTAGCAATTACTATTATTATTACTAATCTCCATGTTAACTTAAGTTGCCACTTCAGTCATGGAAGAGTGTCCCTCCATACCTCTGCGGCCTATTTTTAATCCAGAAAGAAATAAAGCCAGCTGCAAAATGGGTTGACTCTAAAAAGTACCTAGAGTGCTGTAGCCTCACTTGGATTACAAGCAATTAGACAGAAAGAGGAAATCATTTGCAAATCTTGTTGATAAGAATTTCTCTAAAATATTCTAATACTTTTCTCCTGTTTGGTAAATGGAAGATACAGGATATGACACTATCTTTTTAATCACTGAGGCTCTTGCAGTTTTTGAGGGTTGTTATGCATTCTGAATATCAATATTATTAGGATGATCCTTTTTACATAATAAACTAATAAGTATATCAAAATAGCCTTCTATAATGTACAAAGCATGCTCACTATCCTAAATCTATCCCCTTATATTGTTATCGTATTCTTCTGCTTCATCTTCCAGAGTTCGAATTTCAGATATCTAAAAAATCATTTATCATGCCCTCTTTCCTTATCAAACTAAAATAAATATCAGCTATATATGACTTGTTATTTTTAAAATCTCTCCCAACATGTTTTTGAACAGTTACATTTTTTAACCTAAATATAGTTACTTACTTTTAAGGCTGGCAATTTTAATATTATTGATTTGGGTTCACCAGTCTGGTCAGAAATAAGTATCAATTCGACCAAATACTGTCCCTTCCAATATTGTGCCATCAACAAATATGAAAAAAATTGTAATATTAAACAGAGCTCACCCAAAAACACTGCTAAGGAGAATATCACTAGAGATTTTTCTCCGCCTTGAAATGGGTCCATCCAAGAAAGGAGCATAGAATTTATAGATAGACTTTGGATCTAAAGACTTAAGATGGCTAAGACGGCAATACTTCTCCCCCACCAAACTGACCTGCAGATTTAAATATAAGCAACATTAAATCCCAGCTTTTTTTTTTTTTTGCAGAAATTGATGAACTGATTCTAAAATTCAGTTGGAAAGTAGGAAATGTGAAACAGCCAAAACAATCTTGAAAAAGAAGAGTTGAAGGACTAACACATCTTGACTTTAAAACTTAACACAAAGCTCCAGTAACCAAGACAGTGTGACGCCGACATAAGGATAGACATGTAGATTAATGGAACAGAATTGAGAGTCTAGAAAAAAAAACACACATTTATGATCACTTGATTTTCCATAAGAGTGTTGAGACAACTGAATGGGAGAAAGAATGCTCTTTTCAACAAATGATGCTGGGACAACTGATATCCAGGTGCAAAAGAATGAAAAGGGCCCATCTCACACGATACACAAGAATTAACTCAAAATGGTTCACAGAGCTAAATGAAAGAGCTAAAACTGTAAAGCTTTTAGAAGAAAAACAAGTAAATCTTTATGACTTTGAGTGAGGCAATAGTTTCATAGATATAACACCAAAAGTGCAAGTGACAAAAGAAAATAAAAATAGATAAACTGAACTTCACTAAAATTAAAAACTTTTGTGCATTAAAGGATCCCTCAAAAAGTGAAAAAGTTATCCACAGAATTGAAGAAATTATTTGCTAATCATATATCTGACTAGCAACCTGGCCTAGAATATGTAAGAACTATTACAATTAAATAATAAAAGATCTATAACCTAATTTAGAAAATGGGCAACAGGCATTAATAGATGTTTCTCCAAAGGTATGAAAATAGCTAAAAGGTATATGAAAAGATGATGTGTAATAGAAAATGCAAATTAAAACCACAATGAAATATATCACTTTACACTAGGATGGCTGTGGACAACGACAAGTATTGGCAAGGATATGGAGAAATTGAAAGTCTCATCTAATGCTGGTTAGAATGTGAAGTGGTACAGTCTCATTAGGAAATAGTTTGCCAATTCCTCAAATTGTTAAACATAGTTACTATATGAACCAGCCATTCTACTCCTAGGCATATACTCAAGCGAAAGAAAAGCATATACTTATGTGAAAACTTATACGAGCATTACATTTTAACATTCCTTCACAGCAATGTCATTCATAATAACCAAAAAGTGGGAACAACACAAATACCAACTGATGTATGCATAAGCAAAATGTAGTCTGTCTTTACTACTTAGTATTATTCAGCAATAAAAAGTAATGATGTACTGATACAGGCTCTAATGTGGATGAAACTTGAAAACATAATGCTAAATGAAACAAAACACATGTATGTTTCCATTTATATAAAATGACCAAAATATCCTAATTTATAGAAACAAAGTAGATTCGTGGTTTCCTAGGGCTAGTGCAGAGGGAATGGTTTGAAGAGTCACACTAATGGCTTTAGAGTTTCTCTTTGTGGTGATGGTGCATGAATGTACAGGAAGCCATTGAACTGTGTACTTCAAATGGATCACTTTTATGGTATGTGAATTTTATGTCAACAAAGTTTTTTTTTTTTTTTTAAGTTAAATAAATTTGGGGCACCTGGGTGGCTCAGTTGGTTAAGCAACTGCCTTCGGTTCAGGTCATGATCCCAGAGACCTGGGATCGAGCCCAGCATCGGGCTCCCTGCTCCACGGAAAGCCTGCTTCTCCCTCTCACTCCCCCTGCTTGTGTTCCCTCTTTGGCTGTGTTTTTCTCTGCCAAATAAATAAAATCTTTAAATAAATAATAAATAATAAATTTATTAATTATTTATTTGTTTGTTTGTTTGTTTGTTTGTTTATTTATTTATTTATTTATTTATGGGGCACTTGGGTGGCTCAGTTGGTTAAGTGTCCAACTCTTGATTTCTGTTCAGGTTATGGTCTCAGGGTTGTGAGATCCAGCCCCATATGGGGTTCTACATTGAGCATGGAGCCTACTTAATATCTTAAGATGCTTTCTCTCCCTTTCCCTCTGCGCTCCACTGCCTCTCTCCTTCCTTCTCTTAAAAAAAAAAAATGGTAAATTTACTGCAAAACATCCTCAGAGGATGTTAATGTTCAGTGTGAATACTAATATGATGGAGGATTTATGTGCAATGTGCCACTCAAGTTTATCCATACGGCCATTTATTCTTAAAGAATTTTGAAAAAAACAGTTCTCAATTTGAACTTGATTCTTTTTTTTTTGAAAAAGAGAATGTAGAATTAGGATGCCCAGTTACATTTAACACATCCTGTATACGTTCTCTATCTTTTGTTCTTCTAAAATAGTAAGAAATATCTAATATGAATATTCAATCTACAAGTCTAAATGTTTGTATATAGAAAAGTTTATTGAAGGGGTAAATGTTTTAGATACATGATTTCAGGAGGCACAAATCACAGATATTCTCCTCTATTTACAATTCACATCCAAATCTGTTTTCCTGGAGAAGCCACACATTTCCATATAAAAGAATGGTCTCTTAAATGTAGACACAATCATCCTTTTGACCATAAAACAGTATGGGGAGAGGGTTGCCTTATCTAATTTTGATCAAGATTTGTGCTGCATGGAGCACTGAGTGTGGTGCATAAACAATGACTCTTGAACACTGGAAAAATAAAAATTATTTTAAAAAAAAGAATTTGTGCTTGATGGAACCAGAACTTTTTGGTGTAAGTAACCATGTATTTACTTAATTCCAAGATATTCAAGGCTTTCATGCTTTCCAGTGACTACCGTTCTAAACACATAGCAAGCTCTCTTTGCCATGAACCTTATGCAAGGAGGCCATGACTACATCTATGGTTTAGCTTCTAAGAGAACTGATCACAGAACCACGGAATGCTAGAGTTGGAAGAAGCCTTAGAGAAGATTATATTTAACTCTTTAATCTCAATCCTCTAATTTCAGAACAGAGGCCCTGTTTGTCATAGTTCCTGAACAAGTTGCCAAAATATGCAGCAGAGGTGAATTAGATCAGGTTTTCAGAGTCCCTTCCCAGTGTTCTTTTTTACCACATGAGACTGTGACTGTCTTTCAGCACATAACACAATATGGGCTTCTTTGTTTTTGACCATGTTGTCAACAGCAATGTGCCTACAAGTATGATACACCTGCCATGTTTTGTGAGGCTTTTCTTATGCATGTCAGAATCCACAGAATTTTCTGTGTTCAGAAAACACCTGCAAATGATTTTGGTGATTAGCTTTCTCATTCATCCAGAAATTTGACATTTCTAGCTCATTTGCAAAGGCAAACTGAAGTACATAATTAATTTTCATGTTCTTTCAGAATATTTTAATATGCTGCGCAGGATAAATGTTTCTCTTATTTTCTTTTTGTGCAATGCTTTCTATTATTGACTGTCATTCTCTGTGTCTTTTTATATAAAAGGTTCTTGTGTCTTACCTTTTTCCTTATTTGTATCCTCTAAAAATTGAGCAGAAATCTCTCAGCTAATAGATTTTGAAATTACTTCAGCTTTGCATTTACAGATTCTCCTCTTGCTCTCCTTTAATCAATGTCAGTCCATACACAGACAACTTTACCCAAAAAAAGTTTGAGACAGAGTTCATGAAATTAGAATTTCAGATGCTAATTAAGAATATGACTTCTTGGGGCGCCTGGGTGGCTCAGTTGGTTAGGCGACTGCCTTCGGCTCAGGTCATGATCCCGGAGACCAGGGATCGAGCCCCACATCGGGCTGCCTGCTCAGCGGGAGGCCTGCTTCTCCCTCTCTCACTCCCCCTGCTTGTGTTTCCTCTCTAGTTGTGTTTCTCTCTGTCAAATGAATAAATAAAATCCTTAAAAAAAAAAAAAGAACATGACTTCTTTCAAACAGTGAAATTTTTGCCATGAGCTATAAGGATGACAGAATAATATGTAGAATATTAATCTTCTACTAAGTTAAAGCTTTCTCAGTGCTTGTGTGGGAAAAAAAAGTAAGCCAAGTACCTACAGATATATCATATATCAGCCAAATGGTCTTGCAGAATGATTTCACACTTTGTTTGATTTATCAGATTCATGATTCACTATGTCTTTCATTATTATTTTTTTAAATAATTTATTTTATTTTTTCAGTGTTCCAAAATTCATTGTTTATGCCCCACACCTCGGGCTCCATGCAATACGTGCCCTCAATACCCACCACCAGGCTTTAGCCATTATCTCAATACCCCTCCCTTCCAAAACCCTCAGTTTCTTTCTCAAAGTGAACTGGGGTAAATCAGAGAGGGAGATGAAGCATGAGAGACTTCAAACTCTGAGTCACAATGTCTTTTAAATTAAATTAAATTTTGCATCATCTCTGAGGGAAACAGCATGGGAATGGCTGAATAGTCTTGATGCCAACAATTTTGAAAATATGTAATAACTCGATGGCTTGACATTTAAAACTATATTCACGTATATTTTATGTGCATATGTAAAATCTCATTAATTTTGCTATGTACATATATGGAGTAAATAAAATTCTAATGAGAAGTAGAGATCTTCAAACTTGTCAAGAAAATAAGTTATTAGGATGGGGTCAGAGAGGGAGACAAACCATAAGAGACTCTTAATCTCAGGAAACAAACTGAGGGTTGCTGGGGCGGGGCGGCAGGGGAGGGGAGGATAGGGTGACTGGGTTATGGAAAAAAAAATAAAATTAAAAAAAATTGTTAAAAAAAGAAAAGTTATTTTGAAGTATTTAGAAGTATCTATTTCCATGTAAATAATATGAAAATAAAAATACTGTATTCATTTAAACAGTCCATATAACTTTTATTTGGTGAAGTCTAGTTTTTGTTCCTCATGAAAAAAACTGCTTTGATTAAAAATATTAAATAGAGCTTACTGTTTAATATTGTTAAAAAATGTTAGTAACATTAGGCTATGATTCTATTGTATTCAACACTATGTTCCCAGTATTTAAAAGAGCGCCTGGCAGATGGTAAGTAGGTGTTTAATAAAAATTTGTCAAAGAGTGTTTAATAAGTGAGCAAATATCATTGCTAATATAAACATCTAACATTGCCAAGTGCTTTGAATGTCCCAGGAACTGTGCTAAACTCAATTTCATTGCTTTCATCCTCTCACCGACCAACTGTGGACAAACTACTGTCATCTCCATTTAAGTTCAGAAGGCTAAGTAAATCCCCAAGGTTGCCCACTGAGCAAGTTTAGGGATATAAACCCAGTTCTCCCTGACTGCAGAGCCTCACCTTCACCCCTACTCTACAATAACAATAATAGTACTAGTAATATTATCAATGCTGTAACAATAATGACAATAATAACATTAATATTGTTGAGCCATTCCTGTGTGTGTTAAACACATGGTTTTAAGCCTTCACACATGTTAATTCATCTAATCCTTATACTATTCTTGTAAATCAGATGCTACAATTCTCAACTTACAGATAAGTAGACAGAGTCTGTTATTCTGGTTTCCTCTCAATCATTTCCAATTATTAGGCTTGTTTTTATTATGGTTTTTTGAGCAACAAGCGAGAGAAGAAAAGTATAGTTATGGTTTTTCTGTACTTTGTTCCAAGACCTGTTGGTAGGACTCTGGCTAAGGCATTAATATAGAATAAAAATAATTTCCACTGAGCAACTAAAATATGCTAGGTAACTAATGTGAATTATTATCACAGTCCTCCTAACATCCTGAAGGTAGATATGATTATCTTTACTTGATTGATGAGAAAACTGAGGCTAGAAGAGGTTGCCCAAAACAGCTGGTTAGTGCCATGGTCAGGATTCAACCCCAGGTCTTGAGTCCAGTTCAAACACACTAACCAAATATTGGTGCTTCTCATCTTCTGGGAATAAAAACTTTCCTCGAACTTTGCAAACTAAAATTGACCCATTCCTGACCTTGCTCCCCAAAGCAGCCTCTTCTCTATGAGCTTCACCACTGTGATTTCAATGATACATCAAAGCAATAAAGACAGAAGGGTTAGGTTAATGTGTTTGGATTGTACTCAGTACTAACATATTTCTGGAATTCTTTTCCATAGTAGACCCGGAGTAGTTCCTGGACAAGAAATCCACTGATGGTCATCCGATTTGTTTTCACTCCACTTTCTTGTGGAATATAAACTCTTCCATTTGTCTTTAGTAATACTAGTGCCTTATGCTTGTAATATGGAATTTTTCATGTTTTATCATGTTTAAAGCTGACCAAATCCATTCATAAACTATCTGGGCTTAGCACAGGTCATGACGTCAGGGTTGTGAGATGAAGCCCCATGTCTGGCTCTGTGCTCAGCAGGGGTTCTGCTTGAGATTCCTCTCCCTCTCCCTCTGCCCCTTCCCCCACCTCCTTCTCTCTCTCTCTAAAAAAATAAAATAGGGTGCCTGGGCGGCTCAGTTGTTTAAGTGACTGCCTTCAGCACAGGTCGTGGTCCCAGAGTCCTGGGACTGAGTCCTGCATCAGGCTTCCAGCTCCACGGGGAGTCTGCTTCTCCCTCTGACCTTCTCCCTTCTCATGCTCTCTCTTACTCTCTCTCAAATAAATAAATAAAATATTTTTTAAATATTTAAAATAAAATTATATATATATTATTAATTCTCAGAGTTTTTCTGAAATAACAATGAAATCTTTATTTTGTGATAAAGTAGAGAGGCAAAGGCATAATTAAAATGAATGCTGAGAACTTCCCTACTGAAGAGACCCACGTTTTCTTCACGCCCTTGTCTTCAGGGACTCCTGGTTCAGATTTAAGGCAAAAAGATGTAGTAGCCAGTGATGGTCCTGAGTCAGGTCTGCTCTTGCCAAGAACATGAGGCTCTCCCCTGGCCCTAATTTTGAAAGAGTTCTGCACAGAGGTTCTCCACTACTAAGGTTAAGTCAAGCTTGAATTCTAACTCTGTTAAACGTCTATAATAATGTGCACATTACATCATAATGAGAGCAATAATTGCAAACTTGGAAAAAGAACAAATGAGTTTATAAATGAATGAAGGCAATTAATGAAAAGTTAAAAGTCAGGCAATTAGATTTATTGCACCTCAAGGGATAATATTTGTCAATCTTAAAGGATTCAGCAGCCTAATCCAATACATTTCCTATTCCATGAATAATAGGTAGCCAAAAATTTATAAACGTCTATAGATAATTACATATAATTATATTAATTATATTATAATTATATAAATTATATATACATAATATATATAAATAACCAGTTTCTGAATTTGTAAATCAAATTTAATACATCATTTACTAAGGATTATTCAATCATCATAACTACATAATTAATCCAGTGCCTATATGCACAGGTGTCATCAAGGCACCATAGAAATGACTTCGCTCAAACCACTTCTGCAAATATAACATATCTAATATTTCCTACTAATTACTCCAGAATCAGCATAAAACTATTTTAGCGGCCTCCAGAAAATTAAAATTGTATAATATTTCTAATTATTCTTACTTCATAAACTAGATTCCAGGCCCATTTTTCTTTGAAATTTACATGAAAGATTAGTAAATTTAATGTATATCTTAATCAAGGTGATATAAGGAACTAATCTAGAGATTCAGGACAACAGCAAAGAATTAGGATTTGTGAAGGGCACCTTGATGGTATAGTCAGTTAAGCGACCAACTCTTGATTTCAGTTGAGGTTATGATCTCAAGGTTGAGAGATCAAGCCCCACTGTCTCTGCCCCTCCCCCTGCTCTCTCTCTCTGTAAAAAAAATAAATATTTTTCTTAGAAAGTACTAGTGAGTATTCCGTTAGGGTTATCATATACATCACCACACATCTGATAGTAGATAAGCCTCTTACCAGGGACAGGTCATGTCCCTTACTTGCTCTAGCAAGAGCTGCAGATTCCTGCATCTGTGAAGCTGGACTGAGAATTTTTATTGGCTGTTTGAGTACACTGAGATGTGGCTGAAAGTTAATGTTTAAGTTGAATTACTCCCTAATCTTTCAAAGCTTAGCAACACAGAGCTGAAAAAAGAGCTCAGTAAATATCAATACAGTTTGTTGAAAACATCAGTGTAAGAAAAATCCCGAGAAACTCTTAACTATGAAAACGAAGGAAGCAGCACACAGATATGCCCCAAACAAGAGACAATCCAAATACTTCTGTAATTGGTCACTCATAAATTCCCCTCACTAACAACTTTACATATTAGCTTCAAGAAAAGCTAAATTAGCTCCAAAATATCATCTTAACATCAAATAAAAATAATTAACAACATTAAAATAATGATGACACTAAGTAAGGAAGAACAGCTACTTTGGATGTGAACAATCACCATCTAATTGCAAGCCAACTGAATGTTTTCTCTGAAGAAAAAAAAAGAAACACTAACATTTCCAAGCACGTTAGTGATGTTCATGAGAGCTCCAAATGAAGAGGTAACCAAGAGCAGCAGTTTTAGATTCAAGCTCTAGTGGGTAAAGGGGAAGCTGAGGGCAACCAATCAAAAGCTTTGATTGTCATCCATTCCTTTAACAAATACGTATTGAACAATTAGAACCTAGAGGTGGGTAATGTGGTAAAGAAGAAAGACAATATCCTACTACTTTACAGTTTTGATGAGGGCTATGAAGATGAGAACTCAAGGACAATCTAAATCAGGTGGAGAGGTCCCAGACAGCACCCTGAGGCAAACTTGTAGAGCTGCACATGACAAATACATCAACTGCACTGTAAGACAAATGTGTGGGTCCCAGTGACCTTGTCTTCATTGATAAAATGATGCTTCCTTACCTACATGCCAGTTCTCTCTGCACCCTCAGCACCACATCTACAATATGGATGCCCTTATTTCCCTTCTCTTTTACTCCCGGGAGTCCTGGCTCCTCCATCAACCTTCTTGCTCCTTTCTCACCTCCCAGCTGGGCTTCTCCTGGCTGGCTGCAAGGGTAAAGCTCTAGCTCAGTGGCCCCGTGTCCTCTGGGGTCAGGCTCAGAGGAATGAGAAACAGCCAGGTGATAAGTATGCATGGGGACAAACCTCAGCACTGATGAGTCAGTGTGGCTGAAAAGCTTTTCTTGATGTTATAGGACCAATTCCTTACCACAATAGCTAGGCAAAATTTATTCTTCTCAAATTCAAGCACTGCATTTAAAAATCTAAGTAAACAAATTTCATCTAATTCTCCATAAACTGATTCTTTCCAATTATTTAGGAATATGCTTAAGGTCTTAGTGTTCAGTTCACCTAAAATAAAAATGAGGTCCATGCTATTGTTACTTATCTTTAAAAGAGCATTTAAAATTGAATGATGTAATGTCTACAATGTAATAGTCTTTTATATAACAGATTTGCTAGATCTATTATTTAATGGAGATAAACATTACCCTGGACAGATCCTCCTGGCATACACAAAAGCTCAATAAACAACTGCTTTTTTTCTTTTTTTTTTTTTTTAGATTTTATTTATTTATTTGAAAAAGAGAGAATGAGTGAGAGAGAACATGAGAGGGGAGAAGGTCAGAGGGAAAAGCAGACTCCTCGTGGAGCTGGGAGCCCAATGTGGGACTCGATTTCGAAACTCCAGGATCATGATCTGAGCTGAAGGCAGTGGTTTAACCAACTGAGCTACCCAGGCACCCCCCAACTGCTGTTTTTAAGTATAAACATTTGTAGGTGTTAAATCTGAAGATTCCTAGTTAGCAAGAGAAAAAAAAAATCTAAGAATATTACATATCTAGGCAAAGAAACCTCAGAATACCATGAAAGACAAATTACTATCAAGGGCAGAAAAAAATACAAATAAAGTACCTTCTTAAGTTTCTAAGTTTCAAAGTCCTATAAGTGGACAGACCATAAATAATTGTTTCTTCCCGACTGTGTTATAAATAGAAACAAGCCTAAAATGACTATTTTCTTAGGAACTTTCTTTTAACAGCTTTTTAAAAAATTAAATTACTTTCATTAGCACTGTTAAATATTGTCTATTCTCTCTAGCAACTTACATTTTTTCCCATAATACTTGTCACAATTAGTAGCTATATATTTGCCTATTTATTTGTCTATCTTCTCTTCTAGACTATTACCTCCTCCATGAAAATGGGAACCATTTCCACTTTTGATCCAGGTCCTTAGGCCCTCAATCTATTTTTATTGAATATATGGTATTTATATATAAGAATTTAAAATTCCTGAGTGAAATGCTAGAAAGGAAACATGGAGACCAAAAGTTATTTCAATGTCTAACCATATTAGCAATATAAACAAAAAGGTAAACTGACATGAGCCATGTTTTCTGTACACAAGAAAAATAAATCTAAAGTATTTAGATGTCAAAATTTCTTTTCCCAAAATTTCTTTTCCCAAATCCATTTTCTTTAAATGGATAATGTAATATATTCCAATAGGTTATAAGTAAATCAACACAGAAAAACAGAACACTAATAACTGGGAACAAGGCTTACACCTGTTTTCAGAGTGTGCGGAGAGAATATAAAAATGTAGGCTACATTCTTAACATGTACAATCACACAATAATGCCAATTGGTATTTATGGTTCTCCTTAGCCTTGGCTAACAACCCTAAACATAGTTGACTTTGAGTAAATGTGTGTTAATACCAATAACATTCTGGAGGTAAAAGGTAATGATTATGGGTTTGCCTTTAGAATATAAATAATGGAGGCACAGCTGAAGGACTAGAGGAAATGTCTGGAATGACAACTCTCATCTCCACCCTTTGTGTATACATATTTGTCCACATTTTTATGTTCAGAAGGTAAAGTGAGGGGTAGCAGCAAGAAAAACACATTCTGCTACGTGCTTACTTACCCTTGTACCATGCACTTTTCACACACATGATCTTATTCCAACATAATCTGAATTATCTCCATTTTTTCTTTATGAGGAAACCATAGTTTAGAAAATTTAACTTCTTAAGAAAGAAAGAATTCCAGCCCTGGTGTCACTAGTTAGTCTCCAGAGCTTAAATTCATCACACTACATCACACTGCCAGAACAGAAGATCAGATATTGAGCTTGGCCAAGACTAGGAGGGGTGACGGAGGGAATTCAGATGTCCTCAAGCACTAAAATAATCTGGTCTAAATTAAAACACAGGTAATGTCCTGCTGATCATAAACAGAGACAGCGAAATGCACCCAGTAGAAGAGAGAGCTGCTGATTATTACCAGGAAGCATCCATAACCCAGTTTTTTTTCTTCAAACAATCCTTTTCAGTTGTACTAAATGCAACAGGGGATTTAATATAGAGGAAAATGGTTCGGAACCAGACTCCTCCT
>PITA01012413.1:0-62102 GCA_004023965.1 Spilogale gracilis | reverse complement strand
AGATATTGCAACCTCCTGTTTGTGTGACCATTCACTCACTTCCCTATGCTGGGGGGAAGTAAAACGTTCTAATAAGATAAGGATTTGCAGAAACCATCTGTTGCTCAGGACATGCCTGCCTGTGATCAATCAGTCTATAGGTTAGGATATAATTGGCACATCCTGCTTTATTGTATGGACCCTTCAAAGAAATAGGCACATGCCATTTCATTATATGAGACCCTCAAAGGCACAAGGCCCATCCTGTTTTTGTAGAGACCCTCAAGATATGTCCTGTTTTTGTAAAGACCCTCAAAAAACACCATTGTCACTCAAGATATGTCCTGTTTTTACAAAGACCCTCGAAAAACACTATTGTTACTATTGTCACTCAAGATTGATGATCCAGCACTTAAAAAAAACTCTTTGATCATATGGTTTTCATCTGAAAAAAAAATATGTAACTTTCTGCTATAAATAAAGAACCCTGAGAACAGTGTTTTCAGGAGATGCCTACATGAAGTTTGGTCTCCTCATTTTCGCCGACTCCTTCCTCACCCTCGGACCCTAACTGTTGCTGGGGCTGGCTCCCGGCATTTAGGGAGAAACTATCTTATTACTAGGATCTTCAAACTGAAATTTGGGGTTATATAAATTGCTTCCAATAAGTGACCTAAATCCAATTCTAATAGTATCAGACTATAAATTTTAATTTTTTAAAATTAAAATTGCTAATCATTTCAAAATCAAAAAATAAACCCATGACAACCAAAGTTTTTAAAAATCTGAAACTTTCACAATTTTAGGAATATTATGCCTTCATCAGAAAGGATGAATACCCAACTTTTGTATCAACATGGATAGGACTGGACATTATGCTGAGTGAAATAAGCCAAGCAGAGAAAGTCAAGCATCATATGGTTTCATTTACCTGTGGAGTGTAAGGAGTAACATGGAGGTCATTAAGAGAAGGAAAGGAAATATGAGTAAATCAGAGAGGGAGACAAAGCATGAGAGACTGTGGACTCTGAAAAACAAACAGGATTTTAGAAGAGGGGGTAGGGAGATGGGTGAGCCTGGTGGGGGGTACTAAGGAGGGTACATATTGCATGGAGCACTGGGTGTGATGCATAAACAACGAATCTTAAGAAAGAAAGAAAGAAAGAAAGAAAGAAAGAAAGAAAGAAAGAAAGAAAGAAAGAAAGAAAGAAAGATTGATTCCATGGTGTAAAATTGATATTCTTAAAGCTGTCACTCACAAGACTGATTATGTGATGTCATGATCAAAAAAACAGTGATGAATCAGTTTTACCTTGTTAAAAATTAAAACAAAACCAAAAACACTTCTTCCTCCTCCTCCCAGAGAATCATGCATTTTTTCAAAAAAGGACAAAAAAACCTATGAGTTATGTAAATGCACAGAGGACTGTGGGGTCGATGAAAAACATTCTGCAAAGCTGAGCCATATGTCCATGCATCAGGAAGAGAGAAATCTACAGGATGCTCAGAAAAATGACAATTATAGTTCTAGAGGGATAGGAGGCAATTATCAACTTGGAAAAAATCTATAAGAAGGTAATGGTAACTGTATGTGGGAGCAAGACAAAAGGAGAGTAGAGTGACAGAGGTAAGGGGGAAAGTATCCAGAGGGTAACTATGGAAAAGATGTAGGAATGACAGCAGAGAATATCAGAATTAGTGGCTCTAAGTTAAGCAAGTCAAATATTGTAACCTTGGAATGTGGGAGGTTACAAAACTAATTAGCATTGCTCTAGCAGACAGGAGAGACAGTAAAGAACAGGACACTCTAAATACATTCTGAAGAAAGCAGAGTTGGCATCAGAGATCAGAGAAATATGCCTACTTGTGATGAAGGAGATGGCTTCAATGACAAGTCAGTTTCAGCCAGAAACCAGAAAGTGGACAATGAGAACTATACTCATTTCCTCTAACCTAGATGATCCATCTCATTTTTTCAGCCTGTAAAAGTCCTATCCATCCATCAAAACCTATCTCAATTTCCATTCATTCTAAAAGTGTTCCTAGATCCCACTGGTCAAATTGATCTCACCACTTTTCAAATAAGGACTGTAGCCCGTCCTGTATTACAATTAATTGTGCATTGCTGATTCACTTAAATTTATCCTTTCAGAGTATTTTTCCATGTAATAGTGGTAATTTGGGGGAAAGTTTCAAGGAAAGGTTCACATAAATTCGTTTATTTATACTGATTGTAATCCTCCCAGTGGGAGAGACAATGTATATGGTCCCTACCCAAAATGTTTTAAAAATGAGGCTTTTGGGGCACCTGGGTGGTTCAGTCATTAAGCGTCTGCCTTCAGCTCAGGTCATGATCTCAGCATCCCGGGCCAGAGCCCCACATCAGGCTCCCTGCTTGACGGAAAGACTACTTCTCCCTCTCCCACCCCCCGCTCCCCGCTTGTGTTCCCTCTCTCACTGTCTCTCTCTCGGTGTCAAATAAATAAATAAATAATCCTTTTTTAAAAAAATGAGTCTTTCCCTATCATCCAAAATTCAGTCTATGACCCAAATGGCCTTCATGCTTACCATAACTTCAGACCCAATACAAACTCTGTATGGATAATAACACACCTGTATCTCTCTTCACCCTTAATCAAAATAGCAGGAAAGGGCATTCACCTATTAATCCCAGAGAACAATCATCACCTCCCTGTCCTGAAATCTTAAAAACACTTCCTGAGTTCCTAAATGTTCTTCCTCATCCACGGTTTCAGGAGCACTAAGCTAACATTTCCCTGGCAGATATGAAAAATAAGTCAACCTCACAGTTTCTACCACTTTAAAAATTTACATGGAATTACTATGTTATGATTTTGCTTTAAAATAATTACTTCTCACAGGATCCCCAGTCTAAATTGATTATCTATGCATGGAGGAGCTTTTACCTTCAAGAAGAGATTTGTTCATACCATGCTCTTTAAAACATAAATCAATAGGCACATTTTAGCCTCAAACAGGATCATGAGAAAAATTAGTTTCATTTTAAAGACACACAAGAAATTATACATGGCTCACATGGTGAACCTGCAGATGTTACTCACTCCCTTGATATAATTAGGCCAATATCATGGCTCTCTTGTTTTATCCTCTGGATCTAGGTGTTTTTGTGCCATCAACCTAACTTTTAAAACTAATAATATATCAAATATGTCATATTATTGTTGAGATTTTAGAAAAGACTTCCATATGATTTCACACACATGTGGAATTTAAGAAACAAAACAGATAAACATAAGGGAAAAAAGAGAGAGAGGCAAACCATAAGAGATTATTAATTACAGAGAACAAACAGGGTTGACGGGGAGGTGGGTGTGGAATGGGCTAAATGAGTGATGGGTATTCAAGAGCTCATTGGTTGTAATGCAACTGGGTGTCGCATGTGAGTGAGGAATCACTCAATTCTACTCCTGAAACTAAAATTACACTGCATATTATCTAACTAGGATTTAAATAAAAATCTGAAGAAAAATCATAAAATCTTACATTAATCTTATGTTACTGAGATAGTCATCTTATTTTTTTAAGTATCTTTTATTCTTTTTAAAAAATTTTTTTAAAGATTTTACTTATTTATTTGACAGAGAGATGGAGAGAGAGGGAACACAGGGGGGGTGGGGGGAGAAATAGATGCCAAGCAGGGAGACTGACACAGGGCTCCATCCTATGACCCAGGGACCACAACCAAGTGGAAGGTAGATCGTCAACAACTGAGCTACCCAGGCAGCCTGAGATAGTCATCTTAACATTTATTTTCTTTTTGATATTTATTTTTTACATGAAAATTGCTGTAATACCACACAAATTACCTTTCTAAGTTCATGGAACAAGTTTGGCTGATTTGACTTGCTTACATTACTCTGAAACTTCAACATCATGAGGATTCTTATTCATTTTTCCATAAAGGTTCTTTGTACAGCGCTTCAGTTCATTATTATTTCATCTTTATGAGGTAGTTACCAATCAGATCAGTAGTGTGTTTATTATGCATATGTCCTGGTTAATTCACTGACAGCACTAGGTGGAGAGTTTAGCAGACTTCATCTCAGTTCTTGGATGGTTTAGCTGTGTCACTAGAGCAAGTCACTCTCATGTGTCATCATGCAGAATCTCCATTTTTTCATCTATAAATTAAAGGGATTGTATTAACTTGTCTCTAAGCAACTCTCTGTCTTCTTGGTCTAAAAACTTGATGGCCCACTAGGCTAAGGAACAGCTGGCTGGCTGAAAGACACAGTTGTTACAAATGATTCTGCACTACAAGAAAGGTAGATTTTTTTGACATTTAAAATTCAATCAATATAATTCAGTATATCAATAATATAAAAAAATGACAGGATACAAAGAAAGAAAATTCAAGACCCCCTCATGATTAAAAAGAAAAAAAAAAACTTTAAAAAAAAACTAGGTATTTCCTTAACCTTCTCAAACAACAAGCAAAGAACTAGATACTACTTTCATTGAGTTCCTCTATTTCTTGTCTCTTTTCTATTACATTGATTCCTTTTCTGCTCTTTATTATTTCTTTTCTTCTTTTATTTAGGATTTTCTTTGTTTGCCTATATCTATTCCCTTAGGGGAAAGCTGAATAGTTGATATAAGACCTTTCTTCTTTTCTAATAAAATCATTTACTGCTATAAATTTTTCTGTAAATTTAAAAGTACTGTTTTGCAAGCATCCTACAAATTTTGATACATGTACTCCATTATTTTTTTGCTTCTACAAAATAGTTTCTCATTCTCCTTTAGTCTTCTTTTTTACCCATAAGTTATTTCGAAGTATGTTACACTGTTTTCAAATACTTGGGAACTGTCCAGAGTTCTGTTATTAGTTTCTAATTTAATTTTATTGTAGTTAAAGAACATATTTTGTATAATTTTTATTTTTTTTAAAGTAGTAATACTTGCTTAGTATGCTAGAATAAGGTCAAATTTGGTAAATGCTCTGTGGGCCCTAAGAAAAGAGATATTTATTTTGCTGTTTAGGGGTCGAATATTCCATAAATATCAATCTTGTCAAGATTATTTAGAATATTTTTCTTTTTTTTAAGATTTTATTTTTAAGTAATCTCTACACCCAAAGTAAGGCTCAAACTCACAATCCCGAGATGAAGTGTCACATGCTCTACCCACTTAGTCAGCCAAGTGTGCCTAGAGTACTTTTTTCTTACTGATCTCTGTCTACTTGGTCTACCAAGTACTGAAGCAAGTATTTAAGTCTCAAATTATAATTATGTAGTTATCACTCCTTACAGGTCTAAAAGGTTTTGTTTCATGTATTTTGGGCTCTATTATTAGGTGCATAAGCATTTTGAATTGTTACATCTTTTTTATTTTATTGAAGCACAAGTGATAGATCACATTATATTAGTTGTAGGTATACAACGTAATTATTCGCTATTTGTATGTCTTGTGAAACGATCACCATGGTAAGGCTAGTTAATATCCATAATCCTGTGTAGTAACAATTCTTTTTCTCATGATGATAACTTTAAGATCTACTCTCTTAACAACTTTCAAATATATAATACAGTATTATTGGCTATACATTATATCCCCATGCTGTACATTATATCCCCATGATTTATTTATTTTAAAAATGAAAGTTTGTACCTTTCAGTCCCCTTTACCAACTCTACCTACCTCCCCATTCCCCACCTCTGGCAATAATCAATCTGCTCTCTGAATCTATGAGCTTGGTTTTTGTTTTGACTCTCTATATAAATGAGATCATATGGTATTTGTCTTTCTCTGATTTATTTCATTTAGCATAATGCCCTCAAGATCCATCCACATTATCACAAATGACACGCTTTCATTCTTTTTTATGGTTAAAATATTCCATTGTAGTGGCCCAGTCATTAAACATCTGCCTTTGGCTCAGGTCATGATCCTGGAGACCTGGGATTAAGCCCGCATTGGGCTCCCTGCTCAGCGGGAAGCCTGCTTCTCCCTCTCTCACTTCCCCTGCTTATGTGCCCTCTCTAGCTACTCTCTAGCTGTGTTTCTCTCTGTCAAATAAATAAATAAAATCTAAAAAAATTAAAAAATTAAAAATAAATAAAATATGCCATTGTGTGTATGTGTATACATATATCACAGACATAAAATGTATACTATTTACTTTATCCATTTACCTATCAATGGAAACTTAGGTTGTTTCCTTGCCTTTGTCATTGTAAATAGATGTGATGAACTATAACTGTTGTGACTTCTTGAGGAATTGATTTTCCTATCATTAAGAAATTACCTCCTTGGTGTAGGGCATAAACAATAAATCTTGGAACACTGAAAAAAATAAAATAATGTAATAAAAAATTTAATTTAATTTAAACAGAAGAAAAAAAGAAATTACCTCCTTTATTCCTGATAATTTTTGTTCTGAAGTCTACTTTATCTGATATTAACATAGTCTGTTTTATTAATGTCTTTTAGCAGGTCTTTTTCTATCTTTTTAACTTTAAACTTACTTGTGACTTTATATTTAAAGTGAGTTTTTCTTGTAAGCATATAATTAAGTCCTGTAGGTTTTTTGGTTTTTTTTAAGATTTTATTTATTTGACAGAGAGAAGCACAGCCAGAGAGGGAACACATGCAGGGGGAGTGAGAGAGGGAGAAGCAGGATTCCTGCTGAGCAGGGAGCCCAATGTGGGACTTGATCCCCGGTCTCCAGGATCATGACCTGAGCTGAAGGCAATTGCTTAACCAACTGAGCCACCCAGGCGCCCCAGTCCTGTGGGTTTTTTAATCCAGTCTGACCATCTCTGCTTTTTAATTAAGCTATTTAGACCACTTATATTTGATGTGATAGTTTTTAGATGATAGATTGCTTGCTGTTTGTACCATCTGTTCATTGCTCTCTTTTTCCATCACTCTGGGATGACTATCTTTTATTATCTCAAGTCCATTATCTCGGAAAACCATTATTTTATATATTTGTCTACTTTTTGTTGTCTTAGGTAGGATGAAAAATCAGTTTCTGTTATTCTATGTTGTCCTGACGTGGAAGTACCCAGCATCCTCCATTGAAACTTTATTCTTAATAGCCTAAAGCTAGAAATAACCTCAATGACTTTCAGCTGGTGAATAAACAATTCGTGGTATAGTCATATACTTAGCAATAATAAGAATGAACTTCTGATATACACAAAACATGGATAAGTGTACTATGCTAACTGAAAAAAAAATGTCAAAACTACTTAATGGGGTGCCTGGGTGGCTCAGTTATTAAGCATCTGCCTTCAGTTCAGGTCATGATCCCAGAGTCCCAGGATCAAGCCCCACATCGGGCTTCCTGCTCAATGGGAAGCCTCATTCCCCCTGTTTATGCTCCCTGTCTAGTTGTGTTTCTCTCTGTCAAATAAATAAATAAAATCTTTTAAAAAACTACTCAATATAAGGTTCTATTTATATGAAGTTCTAGAAAGAGCTAAATTAAACTGACAGAAATAAAAGGTTGTCAGACAGTAGGGTGAAGGGAATGGATTGACTACAAAAGGACACAAGAGAATTTTTAGGATGATAAAATGTTCTTTATCTTGAGTACAGTGGTTACATAACTCAATACACTTGTCAAAATTCACTAAATTGTACACTTAGAATTAATAAGCATTATTTTAAGTAAACTATACTTTAATAAGACCACTTTTTAATGTTTTAAGGCTAACAAAAATGGTGGCAGGGAAGATTTTTCCATTAATATAATAAAAATTAAAAATTTTTAATAAAGAATCATACAAATACGTAAAAAAAAATAACATTACAGAGGAAGAAACAAATAAACAGATATGGGAGAGGAAGGAGGCAAAATACTAAATGCTAGTGAGGAAAGGATGAATCAAATATTATTTCTGGTAGAAATATGACCTGGCACAACTTCCTGGAAAACAATTCAGATATGTGAACAAGAGTCTTAAATTATTCCTATTCTTTGACCGGTAAGTCCATACATAGGACTCTGTCTTAAGGAAATATTCAGTAATATAAACACATACTTGGAAACATGGATGTCCCCAGCATAATTCATTATTAGAGCCAAAAACAACATGAAAAAAATTTGATATTTAATATTAAGGGATTATTTTAATACCTTATAATTAATCTTTTCAATGGTATTTTTTACAATCACTAAAAATTATAATTTTATAAAGGATTGCAATGACATGTTAAAATGGTCTTGATATACTATTAAAATGAATAATAAATATGACAGAAAGATATCCAAATTCTTTTTGGTTATTTGTAATGAATTAAACACTGTGCATGTGTGTGTGTGCGCATATGCATGTGTGCATATGTATGGGCATGTGTGTGTGTGTGTGTGTGTGTGTGTGTGTGTGTGTGCGCGCGCGTGCTTGGTCTGTAAGGAAACATCCTATAAGGTTAACAGTATTATTTCCAGTTTGTGAAATTATGGATCATTTTTGTTCTTTCTATATATCATTTTCTAAATTTTTCCATCTTGTGCATCAATACTGCATTTCTTACAAAAGCAAAATAAGATAAATATACACATAAAGGTCTAAGTATCATAATTCTAAAATAAAAAAAAAGAAAATTAGTCTGGTTTTGATCACCTTAATGAAATAAGTGAGAACATTATTCTCACCCATACCTTACCCCATGAGAATAAAAAGCATTATTTCTAAACCTTGACAAACCAGTGTTTTCACATATAAAATATAGATTAAGAGGTCTATGTTCTTCTGGAATACTTTTTTTATCTTTCACTAACACATGCTGATTCACAATTATATAGAGATACCATGTTCGACAGTGGTGATACAAAGATCTACAAGCCTAAATCTCTGCCCTCAAGGAATACACAATCTTATGAGAGATGTTAGTGTGTGAAGTTCCAACTGGAAGTTTGGATAGGACATCAGGAGATCAAACTACCTTGAAATTTCATGTGGGAGGAAAAAAATGTTTGCATCCTTCCATTTATTCATACATTTGTTCAACAATTATTTATATAACACCAACTTTAAGGCACTATTAAATTTTCTAGTTATACAATGGTTAACAAAACGATGTAACCCTGCCCTAGAGGTAAGTGGGCAATTAACAAATAGAAAAAGAAATATGTGACACAATTTGTGCTGTGGAGGAAACAAGTCAAATTCAATAAAAGACAGTAATGAGGGTGGAGGGGAGAAGTATGAACAGAAACAAATAGATGAAGGGATCTGGGAAGGCCTCTCTGGGGAGGAGGCATTTGAACTGAAATTAAAGGATGAACATGAACCAGCCATGCAAATAAAGGGGAAGACCATTAGGTAAGACTGAGTTCGTGCTGTTTATAGTATTGAAAAAGCCAATGTAGCTGGAGGTGGCAGGCAAATAGGAGAAGCTGGAGATGAGGTAGGGACCAAATCATGCGGGGCTTTCTATTCTGTTTCTCAACCCTCAGAAGAGACTAAGATCTGAACTTCATATTTTTATTTTTGGCATCTTTGTAAGACACTATGACAAAAAGAATTTCAAAAGGCATTCTAGAAATTAATTGGGCAACCAGAAGTCAAAAATGCCAACTAACTTGAACCAGCTTAGACACTTCATTTTCTCTTCATATAAAATAAGACTAATGCAGAATAATAGGAATATTGTAAAGGAAACTAAAGGGGAAACATGCCATGGATAGGAAGTATTACTGTTCTACAAAAAGCAACAATCAGTTGAGATGGAAGAAAGGGTTCTTTTGCATTAGAAATATAAATTTATTAGCTCTAGTAGGATGTTATTGAATGCCATTAAAATAGCACTTCAGCACTGATTCAGAACTGTAGGGTGCACTATCAGCATAATTAAAATAAAAGAATCTAAGCCATTTCCCCCATCTTGCTTCCTTATTATTGTCTAATTGTTCAGAATGTCTGTCTGTTATGGAGACAAAGCAATTAAGCCCAGCAAGTCGCAACAATGGGGATTATAAAGCAGGGGCCTGCTTCATTAGCAACTTGGATATCAGCATAGAAAACATTAAAGAAAGAAACACAATTGTCCTTGGAAATAATTAGATGGCACCACTCACTTAACTGGGAAAGATACGCTATCTGCATTTGCAGGCGTTTTTTCATTTCATGGGTATTTTTTCACCTGGGCTCCTCAAACTGAGCTCCATAAACATCACAGTATCATAGCTGAAGTACTGGAGGGCCTGGTGAGGTCCTTTCTCAGATAATGACACCTGTCTGCTATAAATCCAAAAGCATTTTGTTTCAAGAACTTCATTTTGGAGTGCCTGGGTGGCTCAGTCAATTAAACTTCTGAAGCATGATTTGGGCTCAGGTAATGATCTCAGGGTTATGCGATCAAGCCCCACATCAGGCTCTGAAAACCAGTGGGGAATTTGCTGGAGATTCTCTCTCTTGCCTTCTCCCCCTCTGCCCCACCTACTGTGTGAACACTCTCCCACTCTCTTTCTCTCTCTCTCAAATAAATAAATACATCTTGAAAAAGAAAAAAAGAATTTTGTTTTTAATTGTCAACTGGCCCAGGAAGAAGAGAAACAAGGGGTCAATGCCACTTTTAAATACAAATCATCAGAACAAAAAGCTCCTATGCCTTTCCTGCTCCATTTCTCAAAAATACAGAGTTGTGTTCCAAAACCCCAAGTTCTACTCTTGGAACATGTGTTTTTTTAAAAATAGTAATCACCTTTAATACATTTAAAATGCAAACGGTTATGTAGCAAGAATAAAGAATCATAAATATTTTTATATCTGGAATTGGCCATGATCTCAAAACCCCCTTGTTTAAAAACTGAGGCTCAGAGAAGAGACTGACATGCCCTAGGTAAAAGCAGGTAGAAGAATCACAAGTCAAATATAGTTCCTTTGATAACAACATAAAAATCATAGCTACTGCATATGTGCTCATACCGTATGGTAGACATGATGCTAAGTGTTTCACATAAATTGTCTCATTTAATCCCATGAGGTACAGCAATGATTTTTATGGATGAGGAACAGACTTATCCAACAGATTTTTTTTTTGTCTAGAGATTTTTTTTCTTTTCTTTTTTTTTAAATTTATTTTATTTTTTCAGTGTTCCAAGATTCATTGTTTATGCCCCACACCCAGTGCTTCATGCAAACAGATTTTATGGATAGGAGACTCTCTGGTGCTCAAAGAGGTTATGCAATTTGCTCTACCATGGCGTAAAACACATTTGAATTTAGTTGTGTCTGATTACAAGACCTATGCTTGTAACTGCTGAGCAATCCCACTTCCCTATACTAAGGCCAAAACATACATCAAATAGTTAATCTTCTATTTCCTCTTACCAACCAGAAGCCAGAGAAAACAGCCAGGGAGGGAGGTGGAGATTAGCCAATTCCTTAGAGCAAGGATCAGCAAGCTGCAGCCCACCATCACTTTTGTTTTGTTTTGTTTTAAAGGCATAAACAAAGAGAGGTTCTGTATCTTTAAATGGTTGAAAAAAATCAAAAAATACATTGTGACACATAAAAGTTATGTAAAACTCTAATTTCAGCACCCACAAGTCAAGTTCATTGGAATACAACCACACTCGTTCATTTATGTATTGTCTGTGGTTGCCTGTGTCCTTCTGTGGCAGAGGTGAAGAGTTGACAATGCACTGTTTGGCCTAGAAATCCAAAAATATTTACTATCTGACCCTTTACAGGATCAACCGCCAACTCCTGCTCTCACCCCACTTCATTCAACTGATGAAAATAAGAATATGAAAATAAGAATATGAAGAAGTGTTTATGTGGCAATGTTCAGCACTTCTAGGGAGGAGAAAGAAGAAAAGATTACACAGTAAGAGGAAAGGAAAAGGGAAATGGCATGCTTCATCATTTTGTCAACAAGGATGGGGTGTGTTCCTCAAAAAAATGAGAGCAGGGAGGAAAGGCATGTTGGTAAGCCTACTGAAATCCTCCATCCTGTCAAAAGAGACCCTCTAATAGAAAATACCATCCAACTTCTCATAGTGGCTGGTGGCCTTCAGGATGTATTATTCTCTTCCTTAGGCCACGGCTTTTGCCAACAAAATGAGTTAGGTGGGATAGCAAAGGCCATCCTCTCTTTATACCAACAAAACACAAAGGAAAAACAATAATAATGTTGGACACTGAACCTTGTTATACTCTCCCTAGAAACCACATAAATTCAGTTCTCTGTGAATGTGTCAGAGAAAGGTGAATTCAGTTACATAGGAAAGTGATTTGTCCACCAAAGGTCCATGCAAACCCCCCAAATGCTGAACTCAAAGACCTTTTCCCAATTACAAGCCAATGGAATCACCCACTTACTTGGAAAATGAACTAACCCTTCCATCCACTAGTATTTTTCAGCAAAACAGCTTGGACCATTTTCATTTTACATTGAACATTTTAGAATGGCTTTTGTAAATCTAGGCTTTCCACACACACCGCCTAAAGGAAAATTATGGTGATCTGCTGATACCAGCATTACAATCTATGCAACAGCTTTATTTCTCAACATAAACTGGCATCCTGGTTCATATGCTCATTGGTCTGTATTAACTAGGGAAACAATCACTGCTGCTGAAATTCTGAAATCATTACAATTTCTTAAATCATTACTTTGAACCACATTAAATTCACCAAAGGTGACCTTGCGACTTTGAATCTAGGTACCTGGTCTTCCCAGGAAAATCCTATCTGAAACTGTGTGTTCAAAACAAAGGTACTGTAGCATATGCAAATTTAACATATGTAAGTTCAATAAGTGCTAACAGAAAGAAAATGACACAGAACTATTTACTTAGTATATATAATCCCCTGGGCCATTCCACTAAACACATGTAACATCCACAGCTCAGACCAGGAGACATGAATGTGCTATTTCCCCAGTCCTCATTCCCACTCTCATGTTAAAATGTGAGCATCTCATCATGTTGAGTGTGTTTCTAGTATTTAAAGATACATGCTCTTCAAACTAGATGGTGTCCTGATGACTGGGACTCATCTTAAAAAAAGCAGTGATAAGAGCCAACACTGGAAGTAACACAAGCTATACTAGACTTCTTGAGTGATGGCAAATCAGTCTGTAATATCTGATATTATCTCAAGGTTGTTCTCAAAGAAAATTTTGACTGAAATGCAATCTTTGCTTTAGGCACTCATTCTGGTTCCTAACCATCATGTAAGATATCACTTCATTATGGGTGACTTAACTTGGAAAATCTACAAATTCAAAGCAGATGCAATTAAACAAGTTCAATCTCATATGGGAATAAGAATGGGAATGGAAGACTTATTCTTTTTCAACAAGAACAATGATTTCCCTTTCGGGTGGCACTTCCATACTGTGTTCTGTGAAACACTCATTTTTAGTAGGTATTCCTTCAAAACAGGTTTCTGCGATTTCAGAGGTTTAAGTAATATTACATATTCTATTCTCTTCTAAAAAGTCATAATGCACATTAGCATTGCTGTGGATGGAATTAGGTCTCTGCCTTGCATCAAATCCATATGCAGAAGCCTTAACCTCAAACCCCATAGTATTTGGAGGTAGGGCCTTGGGAGGTAATTAGGTTTACATGAAGTCATCAGAATGGAACCTTCATGATGGAATTACTGTTTCAAATAAGAAACAGGAGGGAGCTTTCCCTCTATCTCTCTGTCTACCAACAAGGACACAACAAGAAGGTGGTCATTGGCAAGCAATCAAGAGGGCTCTCATGAAAACCCAACCATGCTACACCTTCATCTTTGACTTCTAGCCACAGCATTGTGATAAATGTTTGTTGTTTAAACCACCCAGTCTATGTTATTTTGTTATGTCATCCTGAGCAGGCTAAGACAAACAGGCTAAGAAAATCCTGCAATAAAGAAATCAATTTAACTTTACAGAACCAGCATTTTTCACAGGCAGTTAGGAGGAGGTCAGCTATTTCTGTCCTGCCCTTACTCATCCATGATCCCCAACAGTAGAGAGTACTAATGTAATTGCTCAGATCTAGGGTAGATTGGCCAAAGGTCAGGGTCACTGTGTGCTAAAGGCACAGATATACCCAGAAGTGAGGAAGTTGACCCAAGGCCTATCTCTTAGCATGGGATATAAACATGTATATAGGCAATATGGAGAACTTCTTTAAAATGCACATTCTGATTGAGGAGGTCTTGGATGAGGCCCCAGATTCTGCATTTATAACAAATTTTTAGGTGATGCTGATGTTGCTGATCTATGGGCCAGACTTTGGAGAATAGGGTGCTAGGAACAGTTCCAACCATCTTGCTCCCCGTCTTCTCATTTCTTTCTCATTAGGGTTTCGTTGTCCCTAGCAGCCGAATGTAAGACTGAAAATTAGGAGGGAGACAAGACTTAGGGTAGACTAAGACTTGAGCCTAAGCTGATGGCTCCAACCCCACTGCACAGGACATCTCCTGTGGGGGTACTATACACTAGCATAAGTGGAAGTAGTTTTCATTCTCATTTTCTTTGCCATCTTCTTACAGAAGAAACCTTGTGGTAAAAGTGTGAATTGACAAAACAAGATTTATGCATTCTTGGTTCTCTAAGCCACAATGCCATCTAAACATGATCAAAATTCCACTGTGTCCTTTACACAAAGCTAGATGATGAATCACTATTTATAAGAGACACCTTTTAGCAGCACAGTGATGGTAAGAAAAATAGAGCTTCTGATGTTTGGATATGTTTCTTTACTAGTTCAGGGCATATGTAAGTTGGTCATCTTGCAGCTGATTGAGAAATCTGAAGAAATTTCCTTTCAGATTTTCCTGTCTCTATTTACATATGGCAACTCAGATCCCACAGCATCAAGGAGTGTGGTTTGGAGTTTGTAGTTCCATCTTTTTCTCACTAGGAAATGGGAGCATATGCCAGATCTGCACATAAGCAACAGGTAGCCAAGATGTTCAATCTACCAGGTTAACAATTGCAAATAGAACAGTGCAGGGGGCCCTCTCTGTCACTGCCCAGAGTAATAGACTGACCTCCTCGTACACGTTAACTTAGCTGGGAAAAAAATGGACTCTATTCAGTCCCCAAATGCTGAAAGACAATTGTGCATATCTGAGAAATTAAATTACCAAAACAAACAGAAGGATATTGTCAACTTACACCTGGCAGGTGGAAATAGTTTTTCTTTGCATTTTTTTTCTGTCTATGAATAAATTAGCTTTGCTATTAGATGATAGTGGTTATTTTCACAGGAAGGTAAGCCAGATGACTACTCAAACTGCCTTAAAATATTTGAAGCCCAATAGTCTAAGAAGATGAGTCTTGAGTATTTCTTATTTTTCATCCAAAAACGCAGGCTAACTGTCCATTTTAGCTTTTTAGATATAAAGGAACAACATTCCAAAGAAGGATTTCATAAATCCTGCATTCTTGTTTCCAGAAGAGACAAAATTTAAAAAACAAAACAAAACCACAAAAAATCTTCTAATGTAAAGCAAGCTGTTTGGGCTTTGTGAATTCTTGGATTCAATAACCAAAAAAAAAAAAATGGATATACTGGACAGTATGGCAGAAATTTTTAATTTTGTGGTCTCCCAAGGGTTATCTTTAACATAAAGTTTTGTTCTTCACCACTTAGTCATCTTCCATACATGAGCTGTAACCACCCACAGAACCCAGAAGGAGAAACTGAAGTGGTTCAAGGTGAAGTTTTTCTTCAGCTGGAGTTATAGAGCCAAACATAGAAACCAAGAAGTATGGTTCCCACTTTGAACTCAAACTAGCAGAGTGGTTAAAAACAGTTTTATCACACTAACAGGCTCCTCAAAGATGAGGTATGTGTTTACAGAGCCTAAAGATGGTAAGAACAATTTCACTGTCAATTTGATAACTTAGAAAAGTGGGTACACTATCATCCATTTTCTATTCATAAGTGACTTGGAGGGAAACCATGGAAGCATAACAGGAAAAGGAAGCTCTTAATAATACCCCATATTCATGGTATCTCTTCATTACGCACAGATAGTCCCTAGTATTTTTCTAGAGGTTAATACTTTTAAAGTACTTAACATCGAGGACATAGTTACCTATTTAATAATAATCTACAAGTTTAGCAGACTAGGTAACAGAGTGTCCAATTTTATAAACCATGTAAAATAATTTTTTAAACAAATGGGGAAATTATTTTCACCTATTATTTTTTCCAATTATAACAATAACGGACTACTTTGAGGAATTTAGAAGCTAACCAAGCAAAGGGAAAGAACATTCTGGCACACTTCCCTTTTTTATAGGATGTGTGTTCATACTACTTCAGAGACATGGGTGCTTACATAATTTTTAACCAAAATAAGATCTTACCTTGTATCGAGATGTTCCTTTCTTCCTTTTATTTCACATTGAACTCTGAGCAGACTCTTAGGAAGATGAAGTAAATAAACATATCTATATCCTCCTTAAGTAGAACTAAAAACTGGGACTTTATATAGACAACGCATGTAAAAAGAGTCTAAAAGGTGGAGAGAAAACACACCAGGTAAGGACCTTGGAAGACAGGGAATGATAGAGTAGTGAGTCCCTCAGGTTGGTTGGTTGTCTCATATATTCCATACTCAGAGGTGAAAAAGCGAGCAACCTGGGAATCCCAACAGGCAGAGACCTAAAAAGTCCCCAATAAAAGTCAGCTGTCTTTAGCCAAAGACAAGGAAAGGACTGTCCTAGCAAGACAGAAAATTTTTAGACAGTAACCATTCCACTCCTGACAAACACCACAGAAAAAAATGTTACCCCAATTCCCCTCATGTGATCAAGTAGCCTAGACCTCCACCTTTGCCATGCTGTAAGAAGGGTTCCCACTCTACCACCTTAACTGGGGTGGTATCAGAGAAGACTGTGTAGGAAGCTGGAACTTTGACTCTCAAAGGGCAAGAACAATTGCTGCCTGATTGCATCAGTGGAGACCACATGGGAAGCCAGCATAAACAAGAACCACCCCTGCCCCACTACCTCCTACCCAACATTAATAAGATCTCCAGCCCCTGCAATGGTGTGATGTCAAGGGAATTCTAAATGAAAGTCAGGACCTTAACCACTATCTGGGGTCAGTGTCAGTAGAGACCATGTGAGGAACAGTAACAAGGCACTCCTACCCCTCCCCAGGCAAGGAGGTATCAGTAGATATCTAGTGGGGTAGGTATCCAAAGGAACACCCCCTTTGGATCTCAACAAAATATCAAGTGGGAAACTTAAACTTCCACCCCCATCTGACACCTTCCTCTCCCAGAGTTGTTTCAGGAAAAAGTTAGTTAAAATAGAAGGTTTAAATAAGACTTAGAGTCTCATAACATAACACCCAAAATGTCCAGATTTCTATTTTTAAAAATCACTCATCAAGCAGGAAGATCTCAAAATGAATGAAAAAAAAAGACAATAATTGGATGCCAACATCAAGATAACAGGTATTTCAGAATTATCTGACAAATATTTTAAAGTAAAGAGGGAGGCGAAGCATGAGAGACTTTGGACTCTGAGAAACAAACTGAGGGTTTTAGAAGGGAGGTGGGTGGAGGGATGGGTAAGTCTGGTGATAGGTATTAAGGAGGGCATGGAACACTGGGTGTGGTGCATAAACAATGAGTCTTGGAACACTGAAAAAAATAAATTATTATTAAAAAAATAAAGAGTATAAAAATGATTCAGCAAGTCATTATGGACAAACTTAAAACAAATGAAAAAAATAGAAAGCTTCAGCAAAGAGATAACAAGCTTTGAAGAAAGAGAAGATATCAAGCAGAACCAAATGGCAATTTTAGTACTAAAAAGTTAAGCAACTGATTAAAAAAAAATACAGTGGATGGTCTCAACAGCAGAATAAAGGGGATAGAGGAAGAAATCATTGGAAGACAGAGCAATGGAAATGTAACCTAAATAACAGAAAATAACCTAAGGGAAATAAAATGAACAACACCTCAAGGACACTTTTTTTTTTTTTAAAGAAAAGCAACTTTCATGATATAAGTATCTGGGGAGGAGAAGAGAAGGACAGAGCTGAAAATCTATTCCAAGAAATAATGACTAAAAATTCTAAGGCTGGCAAAAGACACAGACCTACAAATGCAAAATACTAAGACCAACTGAGATCAACTCAAAGAAATCCACATGTGAAGACACATCATAGCCACACCTTTGAAAACTCAAGACAAAAAATCTTGAAAGCATCAAGAGAGAAATGACACTTACCTTGAGGAGAAAAATAGTTCAAAGAACAGTAGGTAACTAATCAGAAACAATGGAAGCCAGAAATAAGTAGCATATTTTAATTTTATTTTTTTTAGTTCTGTAATATATTTTTTGATCAAATGTTTTATGCCTGCTCAGTATACACTATATTAATAAAGGTGGTAAAAAATTATTGAAGTATAATTAACATATGGTATGTTGGTTTCAGGTGTCAATATAATAAAAATTCTATACATTACTCACTGTTCATCACAGTAAGCTCTTAATCCCTTTCACCTATTTCACCCTACCCACCTCCCCTTTGGCAACCATTAGAGTTTGTTCTTTATATTTAAGAGTCTGTTTTTCTTTTTCTTTGTTCATCTGTTTTGTTTCTTAAACTTCACATATGAATGAAATCATATGGTGTTTGTCTTTCTCTGACTAACCTAGTTTATTTAGCACTATATCCTCTAGATTCAACAATGTTGTTGCAAATGGCAAGATTTCATTCCTTTTTATGGCTTGTAGTAGCCCATTGTGTGTTTGTGTGTATCACATCTTCTTTTATCTATTTATGTATGGATGGATACTTGGATTGCTTCCATGTATCTTGGCTATTATTATAAATAATGCTGCAATAAACATGGGATACATATATCTTTTTGAACTACTGTTTTCATTTTCCTTGGGTAAATAACCAGTAGTGGAATTACTGCATCATATGGTAATTCTATGAAACAAAACATATTTAAAGTGCTAAAGAAAAAGAAAAAAGTGCTAAAAGAAAATATCTGTCAACCCATAATCCAATATCCAGTGAAAACGTTATTTAGGAAGGAAAGCAAAATCAAGACATTCTCAGATAAAGAAAACTTCAGAGAATTTATTGCCCTAAGGAAAAAAAAAATTCTAAAGATATTTCTCTAAACATAAAGGAAACAATGAAGGAAAAAACTTGAAATATCAAGAAAGAAAAAAAGAACATGGTAAGCAAAAATAAGGATAAATATAAAAGTCTCTCTTTACTTTCTAGAATTTTCTAAATTACATTTCTAAATTATATTTCACAGGTAAAAGCTAAAATTGTAATACTGTCTGATATGATTGCAAATGTATACAAAGGAAATATTTAAGACACTGATATTCTAAATAGGAGATAGTAAAAAAAAAACATGAAAGGGGTAATGTTTCTATACTTTACTCAAACTGATCAGCTGATGGCACTAGGAGATATTGATGATATATATAGTGTAATATATATATATACTGTAATATATATAATATCTAGAGCAACCACCAAAAAAGTTATACAAAGACAAACCACTCAAGAACATTATAGAGATACAAAATGGAATTATAAAGTATGTTTAAGCAACACACAGGAAGGAAGAAAAAAAGATCAAAAAGCAGAGACAACAAACACAAAAATGATAGATTTAAACTCTAACATACTAAAACTTATATTAAAAATAAATAGTCAGACACTACAGACAAAGGGCTGGTATCCAAGATCTATAAAGAACTACTCAAACTCAACACCCAAAAAGAAGATGAACACATCAAAAAATGGGCAAGAGACATGAAGAGGCACTTCTCCATAGAAGATATACAAACAGCCAACAGACACATGAAAAAATGTTCAGTGTCACTAGCTATCAGGGAAATTCAAATCAAAACCACACTGAGATACCACCTTACACCAGTCAGAATGGCCAAAATTAACAAGACAGGAAACAAGTGTTGGAGAGGCTGTGGAGAAAGGGGAACCCTCTTACACTGTTGGTGGGAATGTAAACTGGTGCAGCCGCTTTGGAAAACAGTGTGGAGATTCCTTAAAAACTTAAAAATAGAACTACGCTATGACCCTGCAATTGCACTACTGGGCATTTACCCCAAAGGTACAGATATAGTGAAAAGAAGGGCCATATGTACACCAATGTTCATCGCAGCAATGGCCACAATCGCCAAACTGTGGAAGGAGCCAAGGTGCCCATCAACAGATGAATGGATAAAGAAGATGTGGTACATATATACAATGGAATACTATGCCTCCATCAGAAAGGATGAATATCCAACTTTTGTGGCAACATGGACTGGACTGGAAGAGATTATGCTGCGTGAAATAAACCAAGAAGAGAAAGTCAAGTATCACATGGTTTCACTTACCTGCGGTGCATGAGGGGTAACCTGGAGGACAGTGGGAGAAGGAAAGTAAATGGGAACTAGGGTAATCCAAGGAGAGAAACAAAACAACAGAGACTTGGGACACAGAAACAAACTGAGGGACTTGGAGGGAGGGGGGTAGAGGGATGGGAGAGCCTGGTGGTGGGTACTGGGGACACCTAAAGTGTGGAGCACTGGGTGTGGGGAATGAGGAATGAATCTTAGAACACTGGGAAAAAAAATTTAAGTAACAATAAAAAAAATAAAAATAAAAAATAATAAAGATAAATAGTCAAACTACAGCAATTAAAAGACAGATTAGCAGAATAGATTAAAAATCATAACCCAAACTGTCTATAAAAAAATCACTTCAAATATAACAATATAGAGAAGTTAAAAGTAAAGAATAGAAAAAGATTTTCACACAAATGTTATTTAAAATAAAGTAGGAGTAGCTACACTAATATTATATAAACTTACTTCAAATCAAATAAAATTACCAGAAATGGGGAGGAACATTATATAATGATAAAAAGTTCAGTTCACCAAAATGATACAGAAATCCCAAATGCATACACAGCAAATAGCAGAGCCGCAAAATACATAAAGCAGAAACTGATGGAATTGAAAGAAGAAATTGATAAATCCAAAACTATAGTTGGAAACCTCTACCCTCTTCAATTTATGGAATAATTAGAAAATCAGCAAAGATATAGAAGAACTCAAAATATCAATCAATAGGCTCTAATCAATGTTTATAAAACACTGTGCCCAACAACAGAATACATTCAAATGCCCATAGAAACATAGACCATTTCTCTATTTGACCATGATTAATGTCATTTAATCCCTTTGTTTAGTTCTTAACTTTTTGTCAAGCTTAACACACATTCAGAAAATTGCAGATCAATGACACATGTAATCACCATTTAGCTCAACTACATTACCAGCACCCTAGAAGCCCCTCCTACGGTCCTTTTTATTGTTACTCCCTTGGAAATAGCTATCTTAACTTCTAAAACTACAGACTAGTTTTGCCTGTTTTCAAATTTTATATAAGTGGAATAACAGTGCATATTCTTTGGTTCTGGCTTTTTTCATTCACAATTATATCTATGAGATTCATTCATGTTATTACAAGTAGAATAGATATTTGTTAGTCTCTATTGCTGTGGAGTACTACAATGTATGTATAGTACAAGATACATTGATCCATTCTGGTGATGGTCATTCAGGGTGTTCACAGTTTGGAATTACAAATAGCTATGGACATTCTTGAGTATGCCTTCTGATTTTATTATTTAATTAAATTTAATTAAGTAATTTATTGATATTTACCTAAATTTTCATATATTATATGTATATATTTAAATTTGATATTTACCTAAAGTGGAATTGCTGATTTATACATTAAGCATATACTCAACTTTAATAGATAATGACAAACTCTTTTTTAAAGGGGTTGTATCAATTTATACTCTCATCAGCAATGCATATGCATTCCTAATCTCCACATCTTTGTCAACACCTGGAAATGTCCATCTATTTTCTAAGCCTTTTTGTTCTATCTTATCATTTTGTATTTCCCTATTTACTTAGTAGTGTTAAGCACCTTTTCATATGCTTATTAACTCTTTGACTATTCCCATTTATGAAGTTCGTATTATATTGCTCATTTTAAAAAATTAGGTTGCTTTTTTTTAATAATTTATTTTTTTCAGTGTGCCAAGATTCATTGTTTATGCCCCACACCCAGTGCTCCATGCAATACATGCCCTCCTTAATACCCACCATCAGGCTCACTCATCCCCCGCAGCCCTCCCTTCCAAAACCCGAAGTTTGTTTTTCAGAGTCCAAAGTCTCTCATGCTTCATATTCCTCTCTGATTTACTCCAATTCACATTTCCTTTCCTTCTCTTAATGTCCTCCATGTTACTCCTTATGTCTTTTTCTTCATGATTTCTTTTAAAGTTCTTTTATACATTTATATATATATATATTTTTTGTGCCATGTATTTTGATATGTATATGGTTTATTTAAGCTATTTCTTGCCACAAAGGGATAGTCATCATTTGATACAAATAAAGGACACTTAAAATCTCCCCCACAAAAATAAACAAAAATAATAAAGTTCTTTCGTAGTATATCTTGAACTTGGGCTCTTCTCAGTTATATTTATTGGACACATATTTTCCAATAAATTGGAAACATTCTCTCTTTCCATTCTCCTACACGAGATGGACAGACACCTGATAAAAATTACTCATTTTAAGGTAGTCCAATTTATCTTTTCCCTTTGTGGGTAGGAATCTTTTTGTATCTCATTTAAGAAAATTTGTCCTATTTCAAGGTCATAAAGAAATAACCTTCTGCAGAAGATAGAAGTGTTAATAGGAATTTGTGAATGGTGTAATATAAGGATCAAGACTTATTTTGTGAATGGATAGCTAATAGACTCAAAATCACTTACTGATTTTTCCCACTGCTCTGTAGTGTTCCTTTTGTCATATATCAACTATCCATGTATAGATATGTTTCCAGATTCTTTATTCTATTCCATTGATTTGTTTGCCTATCTTGGCCCAAACACCACAGTTTCTTAATTGTAAGTTTTCATTCCCAAGAAAGCCTACAACTTTTGTTCATTTTCAAGATTCTTTTCACTATTCTTATTCTGTTACATTTACATATATATTTTACAATTAGCTTGACAATTCCCCCACCTCCAAAGGAGAAAACCGAGCTGCCCTCACTTCTCCTACTTCCTCTTCTCTTTCTGAACAATTTAATCTTGACATCTTTAAGTATGATGGAACAAGGTAAGTTTCCACAGGGGATGAGATAAGCAAACGTTACAGAACATCAGAGTCTAAGCAGGCTGAGCAGGGAGTCCATACTTTTTAAAAACTATTATTAAAGACAATTTTTAAAGCAGTTTTAGGTTTACAATAAAACTGAGGGAAAGATACAGAGATTTCCCAAATACTCCCCGCCACACATGCATAGCCTCCTCCACTATCAGTAGCACTCACCAGAGTGGTGCTTTTTTTTTTTACTACATCGATATAACCATTTACCACATTGATATAACCTAAGAGTTCACTGTTTGTGTTGTACATTCAGTGGGTTTAGACAAATATGTAAATGATATATATCCACCATTATAATATCATATACAGTAGTTTTAGTTTCCCCCAAATCCTTTTTTTTCTTGTTCATCTCTTCCCCATTCCTACAACACATCCCTGGAAACCACTAATCCTTTTATTGTCTTCATAGTTTTACCTTCTCTTAAATCTCACTTAATTGTAATAAAATATGTAACCTTCTCAGACTGGTTTATTTTACTTAGCAACATACATTTACATTTCCTCCATGTTTTTCTGTGGCTTGACAGCTCATTTCTTTATAGAACTGAACAAAATTCCAGGGCACCCGGGCAGCTCAGTCGTAGAGTGTCTGCCTTTAGTTCAGGTCATGGTCCCAAGTTCCTGGGATCAAGCCCGGCATCGGGCTCCCTGCTCAGCCGGGAGCCTGCTTCTCCCTCTCCTACTCGCCCTGCTTATGTTCCCTTGCTTGCTGTCTCTCTCTAGCAAACAAATAAAAAAAAAAAACCTTTAAAAAAAAGAATTGAATAATATTCCATTGTCTGGATATACTAAAGTTTATTTAGCCAGTTACCTGCTAAACGACATCTTGGTTGCTTCCAAGTTTTGGCAATTACGAATAAGACTGCTGTGAACATCTACGTGCAGTTTCCTGTGTGGAGATAATTTTCAACTCCTTTGGGTAAATACCAAGAAACACAGTTGCTGGGTTCTCTGGTAAAATTATTTTCAGTTTCATAAATCTGGTGGGCCTTTCATCTTATGAACAATGTGCACTATGTGCCTGATCTCAATTCCCTTCTTCCTTTATTCATTTGGAAAGTCAAAACTGACTTCAAAGGCCAATTTCTTTGTATGCTAATGTGTTTACCTCTGACATTTTAAAATTCTTTCTTTTCTAATCATGCTTTTTTATTTTCTGGATCATAGGGTAAGAGTACGTTTATTTTTTATGAAGCTGCCAACCTGTCTTCCAGAGTAGCTCTACCATTTTACATTCCCACCAGCAATGAATGGGAGTTCCTATTGCTCCACATGCTCATCAACATTTGGTGTTGTCAGCCTTCTAGGTTTGGGCCATTTTAATAGGTATGCAGTGGTACTTCGTTGTTGTTTTAGTTTGCATTGTCCTGATGGCATATGATGTGGAGCATCTCTTCATATGCCTGCCGTGGTTACTTCTTTGGTGAGGTGTCTGTTAAGGTCTTTGGTCTATTTTTTCTTTAGGTTTTTTAGGTTATTCATTTTCTTATTGTTTAGTTTTTGTATTTCTTGTATTAATAGTCCTTTATCCAATATGTCTTGTGTAAATATTTTCTTCCAGTCTTTGGCTTGTCTTCTAATTTTCTTGATATTGTCTTTGACAGAGCAGAAGTTTTTAATTTTAGCAAAGTCGGGTTTCTCAGTTATTTCTTTCATGGATCACGTTTTTTGGTATTGCCATCTAAATCCCCAAATTGAGCATGACAATGATTATGGTATCTCATTAGGAACTTATTTTTCAGCCTGTGCTTAAGGTAAGACAAACTACCTCAGTGATCTCCTATGATAACAAACAAACATTTTTTTCAGTCTACTCACTCACTAGAATCTAATTTTATTTAAAGTGTGAGATCCTGCAACCCACTTAGGATATAACTTATCTTTGACCATATACAGATATTAAAATCTAAGTCCCATGTTTAGAAACCAGAAATCCCACCTCCAATCCTACCCCAGAGCAGTGAATGCTTTCACTTAACATTCCCTATTTCAGTATCTTCTCCATTTCTGACCCCTAGGTATTTTTGTTACAATCTTACAAGTGCAGCGGTACATTGAATATGATGTTTAGCATTGTCATATTTTCCCCAGTACTGCTAGAAATTTTATGACAGTTTTTGGATTAACTACTGTGCATGTATTATGAGGATTGGATTCCTTTAGCCATTCTTCACCTCAGTTTCTGAGCTGAGAATTAACAAACTTATATACATTAAGTATCTGGCATGCAGGTGACCTATAAAAGGAAACAACTATTTTTATTATACCACAATTATTTAACCTGTTGCTGCTATATTTGCTTACTACTTCTATTATAGATAACACTTTAATGTGTATATATGAGTATAAAACTTTATCATTCATGATTATCTCCTGAAGTTAAATGCCAAGAAAAATCATTCCCAGGTTTATTTTTACATTTTTAGATTCTTTTCTTTTATTTAAATTCAATAGCCAACATATAGGACACCATTAGCTTTTGATATAGTGTTCAATGATTCATTAGTTGCATGTAACATCCAGTACTCATCACATCATGTGCCCTCCTTAATGTCCAGCACCCAGTTACCCCATCCCCTCCACCTCCCTTTCTACAGCCCTCAGTTTGTTTCCTGGAGTCCAGAGTCTCTCATTGTTTGTCTTCCTCTCTGATTTCTTCACATTCGGTATTCTCTCCTTTCCCTTATGTTCCTCTGCACTATTTCTTATATTATGCATAAGTGAAATCACATAACTGTCTTTCTCTGACTGATTTATTTCATTTAGTAGAATACCCTCCAGTTCCATCCACATGGATATAAATGGTAAGTATGCATCCTTTCTGATGGCTGAGTAATATTCCATTGTATATATGAATCAGATATTCTTTATCCATTCTTCTGTTGAAGGACATCTCAGCTCCTTCCGCAGTTTGGCTATTGTGACATTGCAGCTGTGAACACTGGGATGCCGGTGACCCTTCACTACATCTGTATCTTTGTGGTAAATACCCAGTAGTGCAATTGCTGGATCATAAGGCTGCTCTATTTTTAACTTCTTGAGGAACCTCCATACTGTTTTCCAGAGGGGCTGCACCAGCTTGCATTCCCACCAACAGTGTAAGAGGGTTCCCCTTTCTCCACATCCTCGCCAACATTTGATGTTCCCTGTCTTACTGATTTTAGCCATTCTAACTGGTATAATGTGGTATCTCATTGTGGTTCTGATTTGTATTTCCCTGATGACAAGTGATGTGGAATGTTTTTTCATGTGTCTGTTGGCCATTTGTACGGAGTAGTGTCTGTTCCTGTTTTTGCCCATTTATGGATAGGATTATTTGCTTTTTGAATGTTAAGTCCTTCATCTGTTATGTCATTTGCAAATATCTGCTCCCACTGCTTAGGTTGCCTTTAGTTTTGTCAACTGTTTCCTTTGCCATGCAGATTTTATCTTGATGAAGTCCCAATAGTTAATTTTTGCTTTTGTTTTCCTTGACTTTAGAGGTGTGTCTTGCAAGAAGTTGTTATAGCCTAGGTCACAGTTGTTGCTGCCTGTGTTCTCCTCTAGGATTTTAATGTATTCCTGTCTCACATTTAGCCCTTTCAGCCATTTTAAGTTTATCCTTGTGTATAGTGTGAGAAAATGGTCCAGTTTCATTCTTCCCCATGTGGCCGTCCAATTTTCCTAGCACCATTTAATGGAGAGACTATCCTTTTTCCATTGGATATTCTTTCCTGCTTTGTTGAAGACTAATTGATATATATTTTCAAGTTACCCTCCAACAAGGACTTACCAAGCTGCATCCTTACCATCCTGTATTGTCACTAATACTGACTAATACAATTTTCAAAATGTTTTCAGAATTGATAGGTAAAAGTGGTACTCTGTTTAAAATTGAAAATCCTTTGCTATCATAAGGGCTAAGCATGAAAACTATTAATGAAAGGTATGATTATAGAATCTTAATAAAGAAAGAATTTCTGTGACACAGAGTATATCTAATTTTATAAGAAGGTAACACATTAAAGCTGGAAGTAAGGTTCAATGGATCTGAAAAGAGTTCTGACGGTTGCAGGAGAAAGAGAAAGTTTAGAAGGTAAGATCAAGCAAACACCAATTTCTGGCACATGTGCCTCCACCCCCCCTTTCCCTGTACATATCAGACATGCCTAACTGATCACAGAACTCCTTCCAATTGAGCTGGGAAGTAACCTCAATAGTCTTCTCAGTATAGTACTCCAGGCAGCAATTGATTATAGTTGGCCCATAAGATAAAGTCTCTTTACCCTCCTCGATTTAGATTATAATTTTAGGTTATAACATGAGTAAAACATATATAATATTTAATGTTGTTTTGTATTTGAGCCAGTGCAATTTGTAACTGAATATATATGCTATTCTTTCTTTTTTTCAAAGATTTTATTTATTTGACAGAGAGAAAAACAGCGAGAGAGGGAACACAAGCAGGGGGAGTGAGAGAGCGAGAAGCAGGCTTCCCACCGAGCAAGGAGCTCGATGCAGGGCTCGATCCTAGGTCTCCAGGATCATGACCTGAGCTGAAGGCAGTGGCTTAACCAACTGAGCCACCCAGGCACCCCTATATGCTATTCTTTACAGGATCTATTTACTCAGCACAAATGTCCTGCTTGTGACAGCCAACCTCATGATCATTGCTGGAAGAGCCTTCCCCCTCAGGGCAAGACAAAAGGAAAATGATTATAACTAAAGTCCAGGAGATCATCTAAGTAACAGTACCCAAGTTGCCCAGGTAAAGTGGACTTTCACTGGGAAGTATAATGCAATTAGATGATCTTCAAAAAATACCTGACCTTTAGCAAAGTTTATTCCCTTTCTGAAAACAAGAGGAGGGAAACAGAGAGTGAACATCTGCTTCTGCTCTCTTCCTCTTTGGCCTATGAGGCTTCAGGTCGAAGTCATCAGAACTCATCAACCTCAAATGCTCTCAATAAAATGAGGGAGTTCCCAAATAAATTCCAGACAGTGGAGGCTCTAAATGTATTGAGACATTATTTTTCACCTCAGCATGAAGGTAAGCTCTCCATGGAGGTGAGCTCTCCAGAGAGAAACCCTGACACAGAGGTGTCAATCCAAGAGTCCTAGAAAGAAAGAGGGTCTTTTTTGGTCTGGGACTCCTTTTTTTTTTTTTTTTTTTGACAGAGACATAGACTTGTTAGTTAATCACTACACAAGGGACAACCCAGGTCACAGTCTTTATGCCAATCTGATGTATCTATTTCCTCTTCCCTCATTTGTTTTTCTACTTCTGGCATCTCACCCTAGGGTGTTACTATAGGGTTGTCTGCTGATGAGTTTTAAGACAGTAAGAAAAATGACACAGGTCACAAAATTCAACTACCATCAGGGAATTTTCCCAACATAAACAAATGTGGTTGTAATTCTCCTCCATCTTACCTAAATATTTATTTGATTAGCCCAGCCTATATTTCGTGGCCCTTTGAGCCAATCAGGTCCCTTCTTATAAATTGTTTTCTTCCCAACAATGGCAATATTCCTTTTCATCATGAGTAAATACCTTTATTCTAGAATGCAAGCTACATTCTTTCTCATGACACTTTGTCACATATGAGCGCACATACATTCTCTCCATCCTGTCCAGGTCTTGCTTTTCTTCTTATGTCCCACTTCTAGCCAGAACAAGGCCATCATTCCTTCTTCTGGGATTGGGAGAGGTTTTAGATAGTAAGGACAAAGATAGGGCATAGGGATGCTCAAGGTGGGGAGGGGTCTGCCCCCAAGATGCATTAAATATAATCAAAACTTTGTTCTGAAAAAATTAACATCTGATAGTAAAATTCTTGTACTTACTATACTAAGGAATCACTGTCATCCTTGTGTTTAATTTTTAAACACCCCTTTCTATTCTTAGCCCCCACTGCCTTCCATATGCTGGTCTCCAGGAAAGGGAAAGAAAAAACACATCCAGGCATACAAATGCTCTTCCCCAAGCTAGAATGCTCCCACGCCTTCTTCTCTGCCTGACAAACTCCTCCTTACCCTTCTCTCTCTCTCTCCTCTGTGAAAATATGGACTATCCCTGGGAGACCTAGGCATTCCTCCCTAATATTCATTCTGCACTCTGCGAAAGCAATTCTGTCCAGGTTTCCCAAGTGTGACACAGGTCTACATTTTTGCTACACTGTAAGCTTCTTGAAGATAGGAACCCTCACTTCTGATCTTCCTTTCTTCATCATTTATCCCACTTTCAGGCATCTGGATGTCATATGATAAATGTTGTTGGACGATTGGATGGATGAATTCTCATAATGACAGTTTGCCATTAAACCAGTTAAGAATCTTAGAATATGAAAGCTGGAAAGAACCACATGGTTCTTATGGTTCAATTTCTTCTTTTCAAAGATGAGACCTAGAGAAAAGTGCCTTAACTAAAACTACCTAGGAATCAGGAAGGCCAGAATCAGGAAAAGGCAGCTGACATGATTCATTCAAATCAGAATCAAATCCTGACTTTTTTTTAAGTGTTGACATTTTTTCATCAAAGACTCTGATATTAATTTCATTTTTTTAAAATGTTGCATCAAAATAGAATTTATCTTGATTCCTGAGTTTTTGACACCTCCTTACATTTTGTTCCTGAGGCAAGTAACTTACTCACCTTACCCTAGGTTCTGGCCTTGTAAATAAGCTAGAATTTAAAAGAGTTGAGAAGGCAAATGACCAAGCCTCCATGACACACATCTTAGACAAACCTTCATGATTTTCTATAGTTGTCAGTATATTTCTGAATAGAAGATTTTATATTTTGGAACACTGACTTACTAACTCATTATCTAATTGCTGAGACTGCATACATTTCTCCACTTATAAAGTCCTCTCTTAAAATACGACAATTGAGGGGCACTTGGGTTGCTCAGTCAGTTAAGCATTTGCCTTTGGCTTGGGTCATGATCCCAGGGTCCTGGGGTCAAGCCCTGCATTGGCCCCCCTGCTCGGCGAAGAGTCTGCTTCTCCATCTCCCTCTGCCTCTGCCTCTCTCCCCAGCTCATTCTCACTCTCTTTCTCTGTCAAATAAACAAATAGAATTTTTTAAAAACTACCAATTTATTAGATTTTTGTGGTCATCAACTAATTATGCAAAATCATTTCATTTTAGGTAAATTATCTTAACTGCTGACAGTGTAGATGATCAACATCCACTCTGAGATTTATGTCATAGGAGGACACCATGGGGTTGATTTAAGGCATTTTTACCAAGTAAAATAGAACTTTTGATCATATTTTACTACCAGTGCTATTCCTTTGAAGTTGTCTAATATTATATTTTTACCAATAATGATGATAACATTAAAATGAATACATGTAAGAAAATAAAACTAAACAATGTCAAGTTACTACAATGAGTAGGAAATATTACCAAAGGCCCCTGAAAAACAACAAATCTGTAGATCGTAAGATTAGTGGCTTCAATACCAACAGTAAACAATACACTTGCTATGCTAATGTTGCTTACAGGTGCCACCTGATTCTAAGGTGACTGTTTGATCCAGAACCTAAAGCTAAAGGCACAGAGCCAGATTTACAGATTCACGAGATAGCATCATCACTAGCTTGCATTATTACCCTAGGCAAGTGATTTGACCCCTTCTGGTATCAATCATACACCTAGGCAGCTGTCACACTGCTACCTTCTGAGGAACTTGTTGGAAGGAAGATTCTACAGCTCATCCCAAAAAGGAGTCAGAAGAGAAACAAAGACATTCTTAAAAAGAAATAGAAAGCATCAGGCTGCAGAACTCAAAGAGGACCCATCAGGACCCATCTTGGAGGGTAGATGTAACAAATGAGCAGCAGAGGATACCACTGCATGATGAACCTTCAGGACACCAGAGAATTAAAAGGCCATTTGATACTTGACTTTCAGAACAACTGTATTCTTCATGGCTAAAATAATGCCTGGCATATAGTAAGTGCCCAATTAATATATATGGAATAAATCAATGAATGATAAAATATATAAAGCACCATCTGTTACTTTGCAAATAAAAATCTATTTTTGTGGGGAAAAAGGCCATTTAAAGAAGTTGACCCCACATCACCATTAAAATAAGTCAAAAATGCAAATAAGAAAATAAAACCTGTTTATGTTAATCAGGTTAATGGCTGATCTCATATCACATCTTAAACCTCATAAGATAGTTGTATTAAATCTTGGTCCAAACAACACACCTGCCCATGTTTAAATACCAACAATCCACCTACTGGCTATGAAACAGTAGACAAATTATTGAAGCATCTGTGTCAGTTTCATCTCATCGCACCAACAATCTTCATGGGTTTTTTCTGAAGATTGAATATGGTGCCATGTAAAGCCTTAAGAATAGTGCCAGGTACCTGGAAAGCGTGGAGCAAATGTGATGGAGGATGAGGTGGAGAAAAAGGAAATGATGGTTTATGCTTCCCTATATTGTTGCCTTTAGTATTTAGCACCTAGAATAATACCTGGCATTGTAAGCATGACTAGATGTTTGAATGAATAGTGAGTTTTTGAGTATACACTCAAAGTACTGTACTAAGGAAAAGGAAAATAGAACAAGAAAGAAAAAAAAGGGAGCGGTAAAGATAGACCAAGAAAAACATAAGTCCCTTCATATTAGGGGGTCAGGCCATTTATTAGTGCCTGTAAATTCATCTATTTTTCTATCTCTGGTCACTTCTCCATATACGCAAATTGGCTATTCAGACACAGTGCCCAGAGCTCTGCCCATTGGCAGGATTATTCTTTGTCACCACCTTTCAATCCTAGTCTAAAGACTGCAATGCTGATGTTATCATTTTCAGCTTCTCCTCATATACCATATCAACCCATCCATAAATAAAAGTTTGGTTTTTTCTCTCCTCTACCAGTTGGCCATAAAGGGTACCCCATGCAGCCCGAGGTGTAAACTGAGGTTGAGGCCATGGTGTAACAGTGATGGGTGACACATTTCTGAGCGACCTGCTTATGAGCCTTACTTGTACCCTCTTGTCTCGCTTGTGCTTAATCCCAAATATACCACTTCCGTCTTGTGTTGTATTCCTGGACCCTCTCAATCTTATTACTTGATGAGTTTGACGGCAAATGATGGGCAGTTTTGGACACACAGTATCTTAGTATAACCCTTGCTTTTGTTTTTGTTTTTGTTTTTGTTTTTGTTTTTGTTTTTTGATCTCTACCAGGGTCCAGTAACACGGCACAAATAGTTTTTCAGAATATGTATCAAGGCATATCATTCTTGCTCCACAAGGATCCTGTGTTGTGCTTCTACCACTGAAGTTTGACCTAAGTTCGACAAGACATCTTTTTCCATGCTTCCAATACCCCAGGGTCTTGTGTGTTAGCTGGCCCAAATAATAGGTTGCTTATATTATAATCTGGTCCTGCTGGAGAGTCCTTTCCTGCTTGGGGACCCATTCAAAGCAGGCAGCCTTTTGTATCATTTCATACATGGGCTATAGCAATATTCTCTGGTGTGGGAAAGTTGCTTCCCCCAAAAAGGCCTAGCTGACATTTAGTTTCCTTCCAAGTGATGGGAAGTGCTAGATAAAATAATGTGTCTTTTACCTTGGAAGGAATGGCCTCAGTTCCACTTACGGACTGCTGGACTCCTAAATATTTTACTGATATGAAGCTTTCAGAATCTTTATAGGGTTTAATAACCTATCCTGCAGAGAACATGTGTCTTACCAAAGCCTTTAGCATCCTAACCATTCTTATTTGTTGGGCCTTATTAGCACAGTAAAACCAATACAGTAGATTAATGTAATGTTCTGCCTGATGTCCAAAAATGTTCCAGGTCTGTTAAGAGGGTATGAAGGCTAACAGAGCTCTCAGACAAAACTGAAGATGTATATTGCTGACCACTGCATGTGAATCTAAACTCTCTTCTTGGAATGGAATAAAAAATAATGCATTTGCCAAATCCATGACCACCATGCTGAGGTCATGTTAATCTACTCTAGGAGAGATACCATATCTGGAACAGTAGCCACAATTAGGACTCCTAAGAGGTTGATTTTCATTTTGTGATGATTTTTTTTTTAATTATCCAGGGTATGTGGGGTTTCTTCAGAGGTTAGCGCATTTGAACTAATTAAAGATATGAGGACCAACACTCATTAGATCCTTCGAAGTAACAGTAATGTCAGCTACCACCAACCCTCTTCCTCTGTTCTGGAATGCAAAAATCTTTGATTTACACTATTTTTGGCCAAGGGGAAGGAGTTTCATACCTTATACTGGCATTCCCCAAGTGAAAGTAATAGCCCTTAGCTCACAGACTAAGGAACAAATGTAGGGATGTGACAATTACTAAATATGTGCATCAAAATTTTGCATTCAGAGAGAAGGGAATAAATCACCAAGTGGGTTCATGGGCTGAATGGGCCTGCTGTAAACTGGACCTTGGCCAGGACTCCATTTGGATCACCTCCGTCTCCCATACCTCCCACTCTAACAGTCTCCTCTTTATTCTCCAGATATCAATGTCAAGTCAAGTACTGTACACAAAGGTCCTCAAAAGGTTTGGCATTCCACTTTGACCAGTGCATAGTTACCAGAGTAGGTAGCCAGAAGTCTCTCTGGGTAAAGACTGGGGACATCGTTCCCATGTATACTTGCCATGGTGTCACAGGGTCCTTCCTCCCATCACCCAGCCTTCTCTGCAGTTAATGGATTCTAAAGCTAAAACTCAGTCAGGTCTGAAAACTAGTCAAATGATCAAGACTTTTTGGGCGCCTGGGTGGCTCAGTTGGTTAAGCAACTGCCTTTGGCTCAGGTCATGATCCCGGAGACCCGGGATCGAGTCCCACATCGGGCTCCCTGCTCGGCGGGAGCCTGCTTCTCCCTCTCTCACTCCCCCTGCTTGTGTTCCCTCTATCGTTGTGTTTCTCTCTGTCAAATAAATAAAATCTTAAAAAAAAATGATCAAGACTTTTTATTGGGACACCTGTGCTCATCTTCCTGAGATTTCTTTAATGATATCCTGTTGACTGAATAGTATATTGTTGGTAGCCCACCTCATTTACCTCCAAAGGATTCTGTATTCTACTAAGCATATCTTAACTGTCTGTGGATCAGGCTCTCTTTGTTGTGAATCCGACCCTGCCACTCTTTATGATAATCACACCCACCTGGCTCCTATTGTTTCAGGGCTCTATCATTCCATGGCTATCAGTTTGCCCAATTCTGTAGCATCATGTTCTACAGTCAGACCTGGCTTTAGAATAAGGTCATCTTAACCCATTTCTTAACCCTTAACTACTTATGCCATGCCTAAGAATTAATCTGGAAAGGTAGGAAACTGAAGAAAGTATTGTGTGTGCGTGTGTGTGTGTGAAGTCAGTAGGATTTTATGGCATTGTTTATCCTACCCACTCTCTCTTATTTTCTACCTGCCCTAAGAGAAACTGATACTTAATGGCTTTATTTATCTGCTCTACTATTATTAGGGAGGAGAAAAATCCCTAGTGTGAGATCTGGAGAACCTATGGACCAATGTCAAACTCAAAACTAAGCTACCTATAAGCTTTGGCTATGAACCCGAGGCAGCAAGAGCAGAAAGAGATCCACTGACACTGGGATCTAGCTGCCCATCCACAAAGGGTAGCAGGCCAGTATGCATAAGGAAGGGTCTTGGGTACCAGACAGGAGCACAGGAGTGAGAGAGAGAAGCTACCTTCAGCTTTCTCTAAATCCTGGCCTAGGGTGCTATCTGAATAATTGAGATGATAATAGGGAACAAGGTCAATCATGCATTCCCTGGGAATGATGGAAGAGAAACAAAAGTCCAGCAGATTTTTAAAAAGCATCATCTACTTCACAGAAAACACAAATTACCCATTACATTATGGTCATCCTCCAAAGAACCCACCACAGTCTCCTAAGAAAAGGAGTCAGTTATGATTGCTCACTAAGTCCAAATGAAAGTCAACTTTAAACATGTATCAAGGGCAAAAGAAAGAAACCAATGCCAGTCTCCTAAATGCCTTTCTATCCCTTACTACCTCTCCACCCTCATCTTCCCTGGACTATCTAGAGAGGAATCAAGTGAGAAGTGAGATAAGTAAAAACGTAAGAGTAGGGACAAGGTAGACAAATAGAGAAGTCTACCAGGCCCCCACCCTCACTTTCCTGCTGAAAGTGTCCAGCCCAGGCTAGAGATGGAAGAGGGGAGAGAGGTTTACTCTGAGGTTCCAAACCCTTTGTCCTCCATGGGACAAAACCAACTAATCACTGAACTGAGACTTTTTGATTAACTAAAAGGTTGACTTTTTAATAATCTAAGAGCATTAAGATATGTTACAGAGCCTGCCTCATCACACCTGTATGGGGCCTGGAAAGATCTACTGGCACTGTATTATGTGTCTGTTTGTGCACAGGCATACATGTGCTGTGTCTACTGGAGCAAAGTAGGGTGAGCGGTAGGAGAAAGCGTGCAGAATAAAGTTGTGTTTTGACTATGTTCTGTGAGTCCCACCCATTTAACATATCAATTACATATGGCTTAACATTTTTTTCCTTAAAATTAACTTCAGAGGAAATATATTTTGTAGCTGCTATCTTGAGCTCCCTACAACTGTTCCCTTCTATCTTCTGGGAGGGAGACCTTCAATTCCTGGGAAATGTTTATTGATTTCCTCCTCTAGAATATGGAGTGGATTTTCAGCTGTGTGTGAGACCACTGTTGTCTGGTGTTATTATTTTTTTTTCTTGCAGCTGCTTTTGAAAAAACAAATTCTATTGAATTGTATACTTTATACATCTCAGCGCTCTGGGTTTATTATCCATCAAACACTGTGTAACTTGTTTTGAAATATTTCTCATAGCTTTTTGTGGGCTTTCCTGTCCTGGGAGGGAAAACAGTTTAGAAGTTCTGGAGTTTTCAATTCCCTCTTCTGATGTGTAGGTAACAGAGGCAGGATAACTTTGATAAAACATGATGACTCTTTTGTGTAATAATAAAATTCTTAAGTCTTTACAGAAATCCTCACACTAGGGGCTTTTCTCCTCCCTAATAATAGGAGAGCAGATAAATAAAGCAGATAAATAAGCAAGTTTCCTCTTTGTGTACCAAGAGCTAAAAAGCCTGAGGGATGAGGGAAGGGAAGGAGTGGAGGATGATCCAGACTTCTTCAGGAGAACTAGATTTTATTACCTCTATTTTATCCTTGAGTCAATTAATGGGGAGGTAAACCAACTTAATCCCTTTTTTATCCCAGTGCACAATGCAATGCCTGCACACAGTAAATGCTCAGTATCTATTCGTTAAGTAAATGACAACTCTAATTACAGAATTGGTACCAGGATACCAGCAAGAATACCCGAGTGCTGTGTTGGTCATGCTGAGCAGAACCAAATCGAGTAATTATTCTGAGTCATTATTACATCATACTCCTCTAAAATATCACATTATGTTTTTTCCTATAACATGTATTATATGAAATTATCTTGCTTATTTTTATTATATATACTCATTTTATATTATAAATACATATATACCTAGCTCAAAAATTAGCATCTCCAGCAATACCAACACACACACACACACACACACACACACACACACACACACACACTTCCTCTTCCTTTTAACTGTGTTGAACCTGTAGGAACAGTCTACCTTGCTAGTCAATCTTATCTTCCAGTCCTAATCAGGTTCTCTAAAAACAGAGATTCAAGAGCTGAGGGGAGTCAGATGGATGCAAGGCACAGAATTAGGGCAGGGCAGGGAAGTTGCTAAGCAAGGAACATCATACCAAGTCTATCCCTGGACTAAGTGGGTAGGTAGGGAATGCTCTGAAGCATTAATCACACCAGAGTGTGTTTTCCCCTTGAAGCTATATTAGCCAGTCATCGGCTGCTGGGAGGCAGGAAGAATGGGCACTATCACCTCTTTGGATGGACTCCACCAAGGCCAAGTCTCCAGAGAAGATCCCACTAGCCACAATAGGTGCGGCTACTGGAGGATAGGCACACCAGAATGGGAAAAGGACTTGGGCAGTGCCAAAACAGTCTATGACCATCCTCCGTATACTATTAAGCCTTTAGGATCATAAAGTCTTTGAGAGCAGGTGTTGGTCTTGGTGATTTTTTAACTTCCTGCATCCCTTAACAGAGGGCCTGGGGAGCTGAATGCCACTCTTCCTCCTCCTCTTAGGCTGTTGGGGAGGAATCTTTGAGATGCAATATAGAGTTTCCTACAGGAACACACAGCCTCTCATAATTTTAGGTGCCTCATGAAAACTCAGGAAACTGTGTCCTTCAGTGTACTGTACCAAGGCAGGTCTGTGGCCCTGGGGCTGAATCTTCTCTCTCATCACCCATCACTGTGGGGAGCAGAGAGTAAGTCAAAAGCCAGTGGTTTCAAATAGGGGAATTCTCAGTCCCTCCTGGGGAGTGGTCAACACAATAGCAGCCATCTTCACCAGCCAGCTGGGGAGATATTTGTTCACAGGAAAAATCCCAGACATCCTGGAAAGCTTCTGGCTCTCTCCAACACTGCTTACATGAGTATAAATGGGTAGAACCACTGTGGAAAGCAGTTCAGCAACAATAAAGACAGCCAACAATGACTGACTGCTACTCTGTGCCAGACACCATTCTAAGTACTTTACACATGGACTCATTTCATCCTCACAACAACCCTATGAACTAGGTGTTACTATCATTCTTGTTTTCATTTGAAGAGTTCTGAAAACATCCATACTCTGACCCAGTAATTTAAACTGTAAGAATCCTCTCTCAGGAAACAACATTTGATACAAAAGATCTTTACAAAGAAATTCATCAATCTGATATTAAAATTTTTAAAAAGTAACAGCTAATTGTCCAATGAAAGGGAAATATGTATAGTGACTCTGAACAGTGGAATTTTATATAACCATTAAAATCATGTGTATAAGGATTCATAATAAAGATAAACAAAATCTTACAAATTTAAATGCCATAAAAATTCCTCCTCAGAATGATCACAACAATGCAAATTTAGAACCATACATAAAAGGTTTTCTAGCTCAAAATGTCAAACTGTATATGCAACATTGTTTTCACTATAATAGAAAGTCTTGGTGGTCTTTGAAACCTCAGATTATAAAAAATAAAGTAGAATAAAACATTAAAATGAGAACATTTAGTGTGAACTTTGAAGCTTCTAAAAATACTAGCTCTTTAAGGTCTGTCACTGACATGACCCAAGGAGAATACTTTTGCTCACCACCATTACTCAAGTGAACTCATAAGCCCAGATCTCCAGCACGATCATTCACTGAAAGAAGCCGGGATTCCTTACACTACTACTCTTTGAAGAGCAATTTCTTACATCTTGGGATAAGGAAAAAGTGGGGATGGGATAGGAAGAAATTGAAAATGTCAGCTAGAAAGTGGACACGGTAAAAGAGCAGAGGAGTCAGCTTATGGGGATATCCCACTAATTTGAGTGTCAAAAAGAGAATAAAAATCACTGTTCAGTGAAAAACTTTGAGCCTTCATAACACCATGAGTGTATGATGGCATGTAAAACACACTTACAAAGCATACTTATTTTTTAATCAATTTTAATAGTGTATTAATATATATATGAGTATGTTTAAGTGCATTTTGGTTTTAAAAAACATATATACATGCACATATACATACACAGATTTCTTTAGAAGTCTGTCAACTCTCCACAAAATGTGAGGAAAATTGTCTCCAAAGAGATAGAAACTATTTCAAGAAGGATGATCGGTGCCAAAAGCATTTCTTTCTTTTTTGTTTTTTGGGGTTTTGGGTAAGATTTTAATTTATTTATTTGACAAGAGAAAGCGAGAGAGGGAATATAAGGAGGGGGAGCAGGAGAGGGAGAAGCAGGCTTCCCACTGAGCAGGGAGCCCTGGGATCATGATCTGAGCTGAAGGCAGATGCTTAATGACTGAGCCACCCAGGTGCCCCCCAAAGCATTTCCTAATAGCCAAGTAGAAAGGGGGAGATTTCTGTTCTTCATTAGCACCAGTGATCATACACAATAACGAATGTAAAAGGAGGTCCAGCAGAGTGCTCCAAGATGATAAATTAGCTGCATTCCCAAAAATAAGGGGAACTAAGCAAACTTAACACCTTATCTCCCAGAAGACTAAACTTCAAACTGACCCTACTAAGGAGGGCTTGATAAAGCATAAATTTCTAATAACTTGAACCTCCCCAGACAACATATACTGATCATAGGACAACAGGATAGATAATGGTGGCCAGGCAAAACTTAAAAATACACCATCTCTAGGAAAGACACCAAATTCAAAAAAATTAAGAATCTATATGAAAAGCTGAAGTCATTATATAAAAACTACATTTTGATTGTATAGGAAATTTGATCTAACGATGAGTGGTCTGAATTTGAATCACCTTGGACTTCATAAACAACACCCAAATCCTCACCAAGTGGACACCAGTTGGAATTCTAAAACTTCTGCTGATATGAAATAGTGTGGTTTTTTTTCCACTTGAGGCTGGTAAATATGACCATACCCTTAGAAAGATGTAAAACAACATGGACCGGATTGGAAGATATTATGCTGAGTGAAATAAGCCAAGTAGAGAAAGTCAAGTATCATATGGTTTCACTTACTTGTGGAGCATAAGGAGTAATATAGAGGACAGCAGGAGAAGGAAAGGAAATGGGAAGTAGGGTAAATCAAGGAGGGAAACGACACTTAAGAGACTTTGGACTCAGAAACAAACTAAGGGTCTTGCACGGGAGGAGGTGGGGGGATGAGCAAGCCTGGTGGTGGATATTGAGGGCACGTATTGCATGGAGCACTGGGTGTGGGGCATAAACAATGATCTTGGAACACTGAAAAAAATAAAAATAAATAAATAAATTTAAATATAAAAAACAAAAAAAAACAGGAGCCAGCAAAACCGCTGCAATCTGAAAAAGGTCAACTTTGGAAGAAATGAAAAAAATAACAATAACAAAAGTCCAAAATTAAATTCACTGAAGTTCACACTTCAGATTGAATTTTTAACCACGGCGTAATAATCAGTTTAGTGATCATGAAAAAACAAATGTTTGTGTATCTGATCAGTATCTTAGGTACTTAGAGTATTTAAAATATTCTGACATACCAGCTTATAATTGAAATAAACTCCTGAAGAGTTTTTAAAATAAGTTTGTAACCAATGTTTAAATATCTGGGGAAACATTTTATTAAGCTGGTAAACATTGATGTGTCAATTGTGTAAGTGGTGTACAAATATTTAGATGAGTATTTAGAGTAGTATTTATTATTAAGTAAAATTTTAAAACAGGCTTTACACCCAATACAAATTGCAGTGTGCTATGTGTATTTTAGACATTAACAAATCTATTAGTAGTTATCTCTTTCCCATTCTGAGACCCCATATACTGGTCATAATTTTTTAAGCCATAACCCATAAAGAGAATGATATATTCACAAACTTCTTGAACACAGAGATGGACAAGTGTTGGGTGAGGAGCAGAGAGGAGGAAGTGCAGCCCAGAAAGAGTCCAGAGATGGCTGAAGCTAAAAAAAAGAAAAGAAAAAGAAAAAAAAACAAAACCCGCTATGTACAGCAGACGATGAGGGGCGGGGGAAGAGCACAAACAGGGAGATTGGGAGTCAGCACCCCACACACCCACAACCAGGAATTTAAACACCCATCCCATGCTCCAAAACCAAAACCAAGACCAAAAAACACTCTTGAGAAACTGAAGAAAACATCTGAGGACAATGAAACTAGTTGGCAAGAATGTCCAGGTTTTAAAAGAGAAAATGAAGGGAATCAGAACACACCATTTCAAAATATGCCGCTTTGAAATTAGGATTATTTTAAACTAAAGGCAACTGAGAAATAGAAAACCTGTCTACCCTGTCTCTTTCTGTCTAAAAGCAGGCCATAAGTTGCCATTTGTAAAGGGAACATGAGTTTCCCCTTGCAAAGGTGTCCTAATCTCCTCTCCCATAGTAAGCCTTGCTGATATTATAATCTTTATCTTCCATTGGTTTCCGCTGACGTTTACCTTCCCCAAATTTCCCCCTTCTAGACTCCCAAATCCCTTTGTCCTCTCGTCTGGGCACAGTTCCACAATTTATCACTCTGTTGAAATGGCATATAAGTTCTCGGGTCTAATCACTTCTTTGGTGTTTTCACTTTTTTCTATGAAGCCCTTGTGCCAGGCACAATGGACTGAACATAAGAGGGTAAAAGGGAAAAGAAATTTCTTTTACCAATACAAGAAAACAGCCATGGTATAATTCAAAAGAATGAATTACTGGGAATGGGATTTTTTAAGCATGAGAAAAAGAGCCACCTCAGACAAAGAATATTCTTACCATCTCTAAAAATTCCTTCATATAGACAACTGATTGTCCCACCTTAGAGCCTATTCATCAATTTCCTCTTCCTCTTTTTTCTTTAATCATTATCTTCAAGAAGTATCAGTGAATATTTAACAAATACAGAGTCAGGAAAATTCTTAGACCTACTCTGGCCTACCCTCTTGAGAATAAGAAAATGACATGGCACAGAGATGTCACACACTGGGACAGAGGCAGAGATGGGTTTCCAGACTCCCAGTTCAGCACTCATGTAGTCAAGGCAGTTAGAGGAGGGTTTCACATGGAACCCAGAAGTACAAGTAAAATCACGCCCCCTCCCCAAAGAAGTCCTCCTGTATGAAAAATTCCTAACACACACAAACAAAATTTTAAGATCTGATAGTGAATTTATAGTTTCTCCCACAAACATCCAGCAAATCCATTGAACAAAGAAATGTTTTCACTTGAAGAATAAAAAACTTAAGAGCTCTTAGCATGTTGTTCATGGCCATGAAGCCAATGTTGCTGAAATAGATGAGATTCACAGACTTTCATATACTTGAATATAGATGAACGTAATTTGTCATTCTTTAAGAAAGTATACAGAAAAGAGAAAAGCTGGAAGTACTTTTCTTTCTTCTTTTGACTTGCAATGAATCAAAGACATGAATAACAATAATTTTGAATCATAAACCACAAAGCGTCAGCCTCGTTTGTCAAAAGGAAATTTGATTAAGACTGACCTAGAATGAACTGCAGCTCCTCCACAGACCTCAGAGAATTCCATGTTCTTCTTTCGTCCTTGGGTTTCTCATCTGAAAACTGATAAGACTGGATAATCCCAATGATCCTAACAGTTTCTTTCCTAGGTCTTCACATTTCTAATATTCTGTATCATTGTATCATTAGTCATCATTTTTAAAAATTATCTTTTTAGTCTTAGAAGCATAGGGGCGCCTGGGTGGCTCAGTTGGTTGGGCGACTGCCTTCGGCTCGGGTCATGATCCCGGAGACCCGGGATCGAGTCCCACATCGGGCTCCCTGCTCGGCGGGAAGTCTGCTTCTCCCTCTCTCACTCCCCCTGCTTGTGTTCCCTCTCTGGCTGTGTTTCTCTCTGTCAAATAAATAAAATCTTAAAAAAAAAAAATAAAATAAAATAAAACCCAATTTCTAAAAAAAAAAAAAAAAGAAGCATGATGACAAGCTTTGCCAAAATATAGTTGTGGCCCAAACACACAAAAGCCAGATCTGTGATCTTTTGGCCAATAAAACATAAACTATGAGAACTTAGCCTTTCTAATGGCATAAGGAATTGGTTGGGCTAACCAAAAGCTGTGAAAATATCAGAATCCAAAATAATATGAATGTTGGCACCTGGAAGAAACATTTAGAAGCTTATGGGAAATCTTATAGAGATTAAGACCCCAAATAGTATTCCGAGATACCTAGTCATATTTGTGAAGAGAGAACTATACCCCCAAATTTGGAATAGGACCTTGGCTGGGATTCAGCTTGATTCAGGAATTTTTAATGAGTTTCCCAATTGTGTAAAACCCCATGCTCAGAGCTGTAGAGTAATATAAGATAACACAACATGGTCCCCATCCCTGGGTCCACAGTGTAGTAGAGTTTAGTCATTAAGAACATGGGTTTTGCATTACTTCCTGATTTTTTCTCCTACTAGTTTTAGGAGTTAACCCAAATCACTTAATCTTTCAAAACCTCCATTTCCTCATCCATAAAATGGGAAAGGTAATAGCAGAGGATAATGTATCTGAAGCACTTAACATGGTGTCTCATGTACAGTGAATTCTCAACAAACATGAATTTATGTTACAAATGTTACAGATGTTATAAAAAGTGGGAAAGGCAAAAAACATAAATAGGTAACATAATCAAAGTCAAGATGGTGTAAGTGTTATAGAAGAGGTACCTGCCAATAATTGAGAGAACAGAGAGGCAGGGAAACAATGCCAATATGTTATAGTAAGAATATCCAAAACGACAGCATTGGGTAGAGAAAGCAGGGAAGGAAAAAGTTCTGACTTGTTTCTTTTCCTGGGACCCAAAATCAAACCTCAAGCTATTTTTACCATTTGCAAAGTAAAACCTCTCTGGCATCGGAAAAGTTTTAAAAGACATAATTGGCAAAGGAGTTTGGATGATGTGACACCCACAAGACACTGAGGTCAACCTTGGTGCTCCTCAATGTCAAGAGGCAAACTATGCCAAGTAAGTATGAAAAGATATGCTATACTGCAGTCTGAGAATAAGTTAGTCCGTGGAAGCCTAAGAGGATGAAATATACCCTCTACCCCCAAATTCTATTTTGTGTGCTTATTCCCAAATATAACTCAGTTCAAACAGAATGATATAAGATCTATCCTGTTACCGCCGGGGACCAGCCTCGGCAGAGATGTGGGTTCCGAACCTCGGGATGTCTGGCAGGCAAAATAATGACATGCACACAGAGATCTGATGCAAGCTGACAGACCCAAGGTCAGTCAGGAGAGACCTATGAAGCAGGCTCAGGCTCACGCTCTGGCTTTTTAGCATTGACTTTCTAGCTCTAGCTCTCAGTAGGGAAAGACAAGAGGGGCTTTCATTCACATTCACAGGTACCTCCATCAAAGTTTCTAGTGGCTTCAGCCTCGCAGGAGGGGCATCGTCCCCAACACTATCCCTTACCAATTTTCCAAGTAATAGCTAACTACTAAAATAGAAATCATCTTATAAAGTAGCTATCATGAATAGTCCCATTTTACAGATGTGGTAAATAAAGCACAGAAAGGGCAAATAAGAAAGACCATATAACCAAGAAAACCTTGTCGGAGATTTATCCATTCTACCGTCCACAGGAATGATAAGCAAATGGTGGATACAGTACGGATGTGTATTGATAGTATTGAAAAGCCAGGGTTCACTCTCAACACTGCCTGACTTGTCCACTACACTCTCTGCCATTCTGGTTAGTAATGGGTAGTCACGTTCTCAGTAATTGCTTCCAAGCTCAATTTGGGAGATCTACAGGCCGTATGGTTTGGTCAAACCCCAGTGCTCACCATTAATTTTTAAAAATCTAGCAGTGAGCAGTTACCTAGGCACTATAATAAGTGCCCTGCGTATTAATTTCTTTAATTTTCCTATCAAACCCTTGATTAGATTACTGCCATTATTTCTGTTTTCAAGACAGAAAACTGAGACACAGAAGAATAAAAAAATATTGGCAGATCCAGGATTCAAGTCTGGGCAGTCTGACACTAGAGTCCACCCTCATAGCCCGCTAGCACTGGTTAATACTGCCTTCACAATTTCGTTGTAGGCATCCATCAACTTGACTTTCAGTCCTTGACGAAAGAAGTAACAGTGTGCCTTGTCCCCTCTTAGAATAAATCTTGATGGTGAGTCCACACATAGGGACTTCTGGGGGAAGGTTTTGCTGAGCCCAACCATAAAACTAGATTCCAGGAGAAGGAAGGAAGTAAACTAATGGCAAGTGATGAATAGGTAGGATATTGAATGTGAGAGGAGTAGCACATGAGTGACAGCAGTTTCCTTGTTAATCTTTTACCTGCCTCTACTCTTTGTAAAATACTCACCCTACTACATTAGAATGAGAAGGCTGATTTGGGCCATGATTCAGTGGATTTCTTAAACATGTGTCTTTCAGAGACATGTCGGCAAGACATTGCTTCTCCTGACCTTGGAAGTTCAAAGGCGGTTCTGGTTCATCCCTGCAGCACTACAGGCAGTTGCCTAGGAGATGGGATTTCAGGGCGTGGGAAAGGCTCTTCCCTGGGAAAAGAGGGAGAAGGGAAGTCAACTATTCCTGCTCTTTAAGGCCTGAAACTCTTCAAGGAGGGAAAAAATAACTTTTATTCCACAATGACAGATGGTGTTTACATGCAAAAACCCACAAGAGAGGAAATACCCCAATTTCAATTCATGTTAAAGAGGAAAGAGCTAGGGCGCCTGGGTGGCTCAGTGGGTTAAAGCCTCTGCCTACAGCTCAGGTCATGATCCCAGAGTCTTGGGATGGAGGCCCACATCAAGCTCTCTGCTCAGCGGGGAGCCTGCTTCCTCCTCTCTCTCTGCCTGCCTCTCTGCCCACTTGTGAACTCTCTCTGTCAAATAAATAAATAAAATCTTAAAAAAAAAAAAAGAGGAAAGAGCTAATAGCAAAGCATTTCCTGAGAGTTCATGTGAGTAGAAAAACATACAAAGGGAGAAATGAAGCTTCTATAGAAGAGGAAAAGGGGAAGATGGGGGAGGAGTCCACCCATTTCACAGATGAGGACCAACAAACCTCCTGCCTTACCTTCAAGACCACACCTAGCCTCTGTGTTTAGCCTATAACAACCTAGGCTATAAGTGTTTCCTCCAATTGGGACCCTCCCCTTCCTTTATCATGCAAATTCCTCTTGCTCCTCCTCCAACACCCTCCCTGCTTGAATGTCTTCCACAGGGTTCCTCCATTCCTGCTCCCATAACACTTTATACATCTTCTGATCACCAGTATTCATATTTAATTTAAAAAGGAGGCAAAGAGGTGAAGCAGAGAGAGGAGAAAGGCACACATCCTTCAACTCACATCCGTACTACTGTGAGTTAAGTACTATTTGTGAATTACCAATGAAAAAATGGGCTTAGAGATCTAAGTAAAGCCTAGGTCTCATGGTACATAGAAAGCAGTGCCAAGACCATGCTGTTGGCCATTTAGTCCAATTTGGCTCTAAGCCATCTTCTTTGTCAGAGCTTATCATCCACTGTTTTCATGAACTAACTCCTTGGAGTAGGAAGTCTGACCAATTTATTGCTTTGCTTCCAACTGTTCCCATCTCAGTGTGTGGCATAGACTAGGCAACTGTCTGCTGAAGGAAAGAAAAATGAGAGGAAAAAAAAGGAAAGAGGAAGGAGGAGAGAAAGGTACAGAAGAGTGATTTGAGGAACAAGAAGAAGGGAGAAGAAATATTTCAGTGCTACCATCCAGCACATATAAGAAAAGTTATCCCAAATGAACCCACACCCAGATCCTGGAGCTGTGCCATCAGTTCTGCAAAGATTGACACAAGCAGACATCATCTCTAAACACCAAGCACAGTGACGGGATCATATGGACCTTAAACAGCATCTGGAATGGGGAATGAATCTTGGAACACTGGAAAAAAAAATTTAAGTAACAATAAAAAAATAAAATTAAATTAAAATAAAAAAACCCAGCATCTAGAACAGATTATACCTTCTATCTGCTATGAACACTGCTCTTTAAGGATGTTATCTAGTAGTTGGGACAATCTTATGCTGTGAGGAATGCTATTTGTTGACAGTCACTGAGCCAGATCCACTGAGTGTGCTTAGGGCAATGATTTCTAATTGCTTTGCAATTCTGACAGCCCATCAGTGCTTGGCCTTAAGATAGCAGACACCCATCTTTAACAGCACTGCATGGCAAGCATTTTATCATGGTTGCTTTTGCCAATTACCAACATAAAGTCAGCTTGTGGCGAGATTTCCGATGATGCTGAAATGTATAACTTGTAAGTTCCTTGGCCTCTCTCTCTTAGCTTCCATTCCATCCCACCATTGGAGATAACCACAGAGAACCAGTGACATACACAAGAATAAATACATATGTCTTTACTCAGGTACAGTGCGATACTATGTCCAGTCTTGCAGCTAGCTTTTCTCAGTTAACCAATTTTGGACCCCTTTCCATGCCAGTTCAAAAAATTTTTCATTCTTTTTAGTATGTGCATCATAGCCCACTGTGGAAATATACCATCTGTATTTAACCATTCTCCTACTGAAAGATATTAGATTAAGGGTTTTTTTTCCTATTAATAAACGAGGCTGCCACTTTGGAAAACATTGTGAAGAGTCCTTACAAATTTAAAAAGAGGGCTAACCTATGACCCTACAATTACACTATGGGGTATTTACCCCAAAGATACAGATGTAGTGAAAAGAAGGGCCATATGTATCCCAATGTTCATAGCAGCAATGGCCACAATAGCCAAACTGTGGAAAGAACCAAGGTATCCTTCAACAGACAAATGGATAAAGAAGACATGGTCCATATATACAATGGAATATTATGTCTCTGTCAGAAAGGATGAATACCCAACTTTTGTATCAACATGGACAGGATTGGAGGAGATTATGCTGAGTGAAATAAACCAAGCAGAGAAAGTTAAGTATCATATGGTTTCACTTACTTGTGGAGCATAGGGAGTAACATGGAGGAGAGTAGGAGAAGGAAAGGAAATGTGAACTGGGGTAAATTAGAGTGGGAGATGAAGCATGAGAGACATTGGACTCAGAAACAAATTGAGGGTTTTAGAAGGGAGGGAGAACCTGGTGGTAGGTATTGAGGGCATGTATTGCATGGAGCACTGGGTATGGTACATAAACAATGAATCTTGGAACACTGAAAATAAAATAAAATAAATTTTTTAAAAGGCTGCACTAAAGGTCTCTATAAAGATATAAATGGTGACATAAAGGATATAAATATATAGATATTATATACAGATAATAGTTCTCTTTGAATCTTATGCAAATATTCTGTACGCTAGATTTCTGGGGTAACATTTTTGGGTCAATAGGTATGCATCACTAGTTTTAATAGAGATTACAAACGGCCCTTACAGAAGTTTCACTGATACATACTCCCATCGTGTACTACACATGATGAAAAGAACACTTTGGCAAGTGTGATCCAGGCAAAAAACTTCTTTCCTAGGAGCTTTGGTTCTCTTGGTTATAAAATTAGAACACCTCTAAGATTCCATATCTACATGGAGAGGATGAGAAGTATTAGAAATCACTGAGATCATAACTCTAGTATTCTGGAACAATTCAGGTAAAACCCAAAGGTGCCTCACATGATGTCCTCTGCCCACCATGTCTTGAAGGGGTAGAAAATAGTCTCTATTACCACCACCACCGCCGCCACTCCTTAATCCCACACACAGCCTTGCCAATATGAGCTCATCAAATCCTGGAGCTCCAACCTCAGATGTCTATATGTCAGGGACGGTGCATGATCCGCCCTTCCCTCCATGCCCAAGCCACCAGAAATTCTGGTGGAAGTACCTATGAATGTGAATGAAAGCCCAGAAGGGCTCTCCCTGCCTAGAATCCGAAAATCCCCTTACCCTGTGGGTCAGGGCAATATGTCCTTGGTGTGCTTATTCAAGACGTATAGTTCTATTTAATCCTCCTCCCGGTAATCATATCTCTGTATCTCTTATCTGTATTTCTTGATCCCTGTGCCTCAATGGTCTCAACTTCTGTGAGTTTAAGCAATCACTCTACCCCGCAGTAACAATACTAATCCTGTCTCTAGGGTGGGTGCAAAAGCAGTTAAAGATTTAACTGCACCACCCAACTTCCTCATGTGGGAATAATAAAAGACTGGGACCCTTGACAGTCAAGAGAGACAAAAGCCGTGAGACAGAGAGAGACTGAGAGCCTACTGAGAGACTGAGAGACAGAGAGAAAAAGGCAGAGGGCCTGCGAGGAAGCAGCAAGAGAGCCTTAGAGGAGAGAGCAGGAGAGCTGGCAAACAGCAAGAGAGCCTGCAAATAGAGGCTGAGAGACTGAGAGACAGAGACAGAAACTCAGAGACTCAGAGAAATATAGAGAGAGGAAGACAGAGAGGAAGAAGGAAAGCAGAGCGAAGAGACAAAGTCATGAGACTGAGAGTCTGAGAGACGGAGACACAGACACAGAGAGACAGAGCCTGCGCAGAGAGAGGCAAAGGCAGAGAGAGCGAAGCGAGAGATAGACAGAAAGAGAGACTGAGGCAAAGGCTGAGAGCCTGCAAAGCAAGAGACTGAGACTGAAAGAGAAGCAGAGATAGCAAGATAGACAGAACCAACTGTTTTCCTAAAGCTAGATTGATGTAACTAAAAAGCTTTAAATAAAGAACCCTGAAGACACAGTTTTCAGGAGAGGAGACCCCCACGCCACTCTTCGCGTCCGGTCTCCTCATTTTATCGCCAACTCCGTCACCACCTTCAGGGAACCCCGACCATTACCGTTGCCGGGGCCGGCTCCCAGCACCTATAGGGACCAGAAGGTGAGGTCAGAAACAAAATAAGCCAAGGTACCCCAAGTTGGGTGATAGTTCATACCACTATCTTCCAAAATCTCTAGTCTTAAATTGAACCATAGACTTTAGCATTTGGCTACCATTATTACATCAACTGGCCAAGGAGAAACTAACTTACTAAAAAGAAAGAACGTGGTAAGAGTTGCACACCATTTGGGGCCATTGGTAAAACCTGGAAATCAGGCTATCACTTGCTTGGCATTAACAAAAGTTACCTAGCTCCTCTGCTCCTTCCATAGAAACCTGAAACCATTTCACTTGCCAAGTCTCTTACTCCTCTCCAGTACCTCCATCATTTTCTCAAGCTCATTTTTTACTCTGATGCTGAGGATGAAAAAAAGGTTCATTCATGAAGGTAATAAATGAAGCCCTGACTTTGGAAGAGGGGTAATTAGTGCACAATATCATAGGGCTAATGAGATGAGAGTGTGGCTGTCTAAGCCCAACATGCCTAATCAGGAATTTAAATTAAGAAGTCCCACTCTCTGTGATTAAGGAGATATTCACTGAAACACTGCACTCTTAATTCCTTTGTATTTTCATTCACCAATTCAGTATCAAATGTTTTATGACACTGAAAATATGCTTAATTTAAAGGGAACAGATGCCCAAATCTCATTGTGCTTGTTTGGAGAGACAAACTGATTTTTCTTTATCTGGGGTGCTATCAGTCAGGATTATATACAGACACAGAGACACACAAGTGATTCTAACTGGATTTAGTTGCAATTGTTTCTTTATAAATTACATAAACAGAGTTTTCACAAAAATCCTACTGCCGTGGGTGGGGGGGGTGGAAAGACAGTGTTAGATGTGGGAGGGGGAAGAAAAGGATATGTCTGAATCTGTTACCACAAAAACTCCTTATTTTATTTGGAAAATCTTGATGGCAGGCAATAATGTATCTTTGAGTAGTGTAACAAGACTTTCATAAATTCCTACTGTATATCTGATCCTCTTCCAGAAACTTTTGCATAGACATGGTCTAATCTGACAGAGATTAATTTTTGTATTCAGATCTGGATTTAAATCTATCTTAGCTACCATCTACAGGACCTTACATAAGACATTTAAAGACTCAAAGCCTCAATTTCATCTCTTATAAATGAGATTGCACTAAAATTAAAAACTTATCAGGGAACCTTGGGGGCTCAGTCAGTTAGCATCTGCTTTCAGCTCAGGTCATGAGCCCAGGGTCCTGACACTGAGCCCTGCCCTCGGGCTCCCTGCTTAGTGGGGAGTCAGCTTCTCCCTCTCCTTCTGCCCCTCCCCTCTGCTTGTACTCCCTCTCTGTCTGGCTCTCTCCCTTCCTCTCTCAAATAAATAGATAAAATATCTAAATGAATGAATGAATGAATAATAATAAAAACTTCTCTTCATTAACAGGTGCCATGAAGAGAGTAGAAAATAAGCCACAAATGTTGAAAAGCTATTTACAAAGAATATAACAGAAAAATCTAGCATACAGAATACATAGTGTCTTCTGAAAACAAATCACAAAAATATAAACCAAAAAGAAAATGGGCAAAAGTCTTGAACAGACATTTTGCAAAAAGAAAATCCAAATGAATAACAAATACATGAACATATGCTCAATCTCATTAGAAATTAGAGGAATGAAAAACTTTGAAATGCAGATCAAATGAAATCCTGGGATACTATCTTACACACACACACACACACACACACACCAGAATGGAAGGGGAAAATTACGTTTAATAATATTAAGTGGTAACAAGAATGTACAGCAGGAGAATATTTATACACTGCTCATAGAAGTAGATTTTGTTATAATCAACTTGAGAAACTATCTGGCATCATGCAAGAAATTTGAAGATGGATATACATATTATCCAGCAATTTCCAAGTTATTATTTAGGTACCTGCTCTTTAAGAAATACTTACAAACATATACCAGGGTTCAATATATATTTATAGCAGCACTGTCTATAACAATAAAAAATCTGTAAACAACCTAAATGCCTTATCAAATGAAGAGTTGATAATTTGTGACATATTCATATGGTGGAGTACTACACATATGGGAAAAGGAATTGATGTTACATGATACAACATGGGTGGGGGGATGGGTTAGCCCAGGGTATTAAGGAGGGCATGTATTACATGGAAGACTGGATGTTATATGCAAATAACAAAGTATGGAACACTACATCCAAAAACTAATGATGTACTGTATAGTGACTAACATAACATATTTTTAAAAATTTAAGAAAGCAATTATTGATTGGTAAAAAAAAAAAAGATACAAAATAAATGAGCCTCAAGAGCACAATCTTAAATGACAAAAGCAAATTGTAAAGTACTGACATAGCAGGATTCAATTTATGTAATTTTAAAAATATGCAAAATTAGATCCTACATCAAACCCAATAGTTGTAAATCCATAAACTCACACAAAAACAAGCCTATAATCTTCAGTGGCAAGTGGGGGTAAGCAAGAAAAAAACAAATGGATATAAAAGAAGCTATAGATGAGTATTCATCCATGCATCACCTGGACCTGATGACAGGATACTGTGGAAGTGTCATGGGATGAAATGGGAAGATGGCTAAGAGGGAGGAGAAGTGACCCGCATCTCTACAAATCATGCCTGGTAGGTTGGCTTCAAGGCACTTCACTGATGCCACTAGAAGCTATCTAATGCTGGGGTGCCTGGGTCGCTAGATTGGTGAAGCATCCAACTCTTGATTTTGGCTCAGGTCATGATCTCAGCATCGTGGGGCTGAGACCCACGTCAGGCTCCATACTCAGCAAGGAGGCTGCTTGGGATTCTCTCTCACCTTCTTCCTTTACCTCCATTTCCCTGCCCCTGGATCATGCACACTCTCTCTTTCAAAAAAAAAAAAAAAGAATACATCTTTGGAAAAAAAGAATAGATCTAATGCCTGGAGCCCATTAACCAAAACTGAAGCAGCGAGCTCCTTCAGGCCAGCCTAATGTGAAGTGTGCCTTCAAAGGACAGGGATCTAGAAGGAAGGTATTAACTTATTCCCACTCCTTAAGCCCTCTGTCAATACTCAGTTGCATTCAGGATTCTCACTTACACCTGGGCATGAGAGTCTCTCCTTCCCTTTCCCAAGGAGGAAAAATGGAGAAGAAACAAGCTGACATAAAGCAACCTACTACAGTCTAGACACGACACACCGGATCACATCTAATCCACACTGCAGCCCTGTGCAACAGTTAAGGTTATTCCCATTTGCCAATGAGGATATTGCTTCTCAGAGAAGTTAAGTAACTTGCTTCTTGCTGTACAGCTAGAAAATGACTAGATGTGCATTCAAACCTAAGTTTTCCAGCACCAAAGCCCCACTATCATCCTGTTGGTTATCCAAGCCATCTCCCAGCTGCATAGGGCTGGAAGGTATGTTGAACAACAAGCATGGGTGGTGGAGTAGAAACAGAAGAGTGTAAAAGATCAGAAGTCACATCTACCACTGGAAAAAAAAATGGGGGCACCTGAGTGGATCAGTGGGTTAAAGCTTCTGCCTTCAGTTCAGGTCATGATCTCAGCATCCTGGGATCCAGGCTCACATCCGGCTCTCTGCTCAGCAGGGAACTTACTTCCTCTTCTCTCTGCCTACTTGTGATCTCTCTCTCTGTGTCAAAAAAAATAAGTAAAAAATCTTAAAAAAAAATGGGTCCTGACTACTAGAAAACCAGTATCCCCAAAACACAACAACTGGAAAAGAAAACACATACAGGAGAACTTAGTTTGCGGGGAGGATTTGTGAAAGGAGAAGAGGGAAAACCCAGTGCTGAAAAAGAATACAAATGTAATAGAAATTACAGGTCTTAGAAAACTCTCATCCTAATGCTCGTTGAGACCGGAACTTGTTAATCTCTCTATTTAGATCACAGTCACGGTACTATTCACCACTGGGCTTTCTGCCCCAAATCCCTCAAAGTACATCCAAGCATCTCAGTCCACTCCCACCCCTTCATCCTGGAGAAGTTAATAAATTCTCTAGCAGAGGCTGTTTCTGTCTCCCTGCTTACCGATTAATGATAATCTATTGGAGATGAACAATGTTCAGGCTGATGTAGAGGGAATTCCAATTAATTCCTCAGAAACCAATTCTCCTCTGCCGGGTTCCTCTGCAGAAAGCCCCTGAATTTATCTCAGCCCAACAAAGCTGTAATGAGATCCAAAGCCTTTAAGGAAGGCAGTCTTTGACTCAGACGGGGCATAGTGGATGTTAGGCTATCCCAGCAACCAGCTGACCTCATACCTCGGTCCCTCCAGCCTGCCTAACATGTCACTCATTTCCATAACAAACCAGTCTCTCCACAGCCTCTATCCCCAAAATTGCTCATTGCTGCCAGTCAGAGAGTGCGCACTCTGCCAGGTGCTGTGGGGTATCAGTCATTGGTTAGGAGTACTACTTTTGGGGTGAGGATGTCCTGATTGGAAAGTTGACTCTGCCTTTCACCAGCTGGGTGAACTTAAGCAAATTGCTCAACTCTTCTGAATCTCAGTTTCCTTATTTACAAAATGGTTATAATAATACCTCTATGCACAGGAGGATTACAGGATTAAAGCCCCTACAACAACATATGGTGCAAAGAAATTGCAATAGATAGTGACACTCTTGATTATTGCCATCTACCTACATTTTTAGACCAGTAAGGTGGGGATTATTCATCTCACTTCACATCTGAAGAAACAAAGACTCAAACAGATAAGGTCTTTTATTTACCTAAGGACACAACTCATTCCTGGCAGAGGAATGAATTTCAAGATGGTGTCAAAACTAGGATGCCTCTTCTCTGGGCTCATCTCCGGTGTTTCTCCAGATTTATTTGCAATCTTTCTGAAACAAAGGCAGGGAGCCTTCATTTCAACATTCTCTTCTGACACTCCCCTAGAGAAAAGGAAGGCTCTCCAAGCAGTTAAGCACCAATTCAAAATGCAACAGGAGAAGAGCTGTCTCCAGAGACTGAAAGAGCAAGGCTGGCAAGCTGTGGCAGTAGGCAGCGCGCATCCCTGCCGACACCAACACCCATCCCAGTGTTGTCTCCATCACAAGTACCATCACCCTGAAACAGCTGTAGGAAGCAGGCCTTCTCAGTACAGTCTGCACCCCTATTTCAGAAGGGAGGGGTAAAATCCAGAGATTATGAAAATCTAATGTGGAGAATGCAGGACCTTTGAGGAAAAAACTTAAGAATGAACCCCAAAGTTCTATGTAAGCCTAGTTTTTCTACTAGGATGTTTACCCTGAAGACAGTTTGAGTTTATAGGGAGGCAGCTGGGTGCTTCGAACGGCCAACTGCAATGTTCTCGCTCCTGTAGGAAAAAGTTGTGACAGCCCTGATTCCAGGCTTGAAAGGAAATCATTATCTAGTTAATATCAAAGGCAGGGAATGGTCCCCAAAAGGCTGTTTCCATTAATAATCTTTGTTTAGAGATCAGACATTTATGCTGTTTCAAACATTCCTCCAGTCTCCAAAACTAGTATACTCCTTTCTCACATATAGAAGAGGCTAGAATCTTTCAAGTCTCCCCAGTGAATTTTCTTAATAGTAAGAGGCAATAGCATCACCAGAAAACTTATGTGGGAGGAAACTAAGTACACGGCCACTACAAAGGAAAAAATCCTATCCTTTACACATAATCTCTTCAGTTCATGTCTAACGACCCACTTTAAGTTCCATCCTACCCAGAAACCCTTCCTTAATGACCACTGGCATACCTCCAGCCAGAGAAGGCCATGAAAACTCTTAGAAACAGTCTCAGCTCTTTATTCTTTACAATTCTATTCTAGAGTGATAATTCAGCACATTATTTTATCATTGAATGCTAACAAATACCTGTCATGTTCTCAAATTTACTGTTTGACTTTTGTATCTTTTCTCTTTAAATTGATTGTAAGCTCACTGGAGACAAGGGACCAATCTTCTTATTTTATCTCTATTACTTCCTATGGCTCATGATACAAAACTGCAGTTTGGGAAGTATTTGCCAATGGCTGATACCCATCACACAGTATCACAGAATGGGTTACCATTTGTGTCTGTGTCTTGCCAAAGTAGTAATTCTATTTGCTTTCACTAGTCTTGTAATGAGTCAAAAAAACCTAACGTTGCCTTTGTATATAGGATGGGACCTCTGATGAAAAGAGTAAAAAAAGCCCTAATTTTCTTCCCCTGATGAGCCAGGAGACTCTCTAGGAAGTAACTTTTACTTGAGTGTGACCAAGAAAGAGGAAGTCAGGAGGGACATGTCTGGCAGGTGCTGGTTTAGACTTATGAGAGTAAGGTGTACATTCTTGAGAAACCTAGATTGACCAGTTCAGCTGACCACAATGTGAAGTTCTGTTGGTGGTAGTTGTTCAACACATTTCTCTCTCCAGTTTCCACATCTTGCTGAGACCCTCCTGTTTCTACCACCATCCATTGTCTCCCATGCTAAGCACTAGGCCAGCAAGTCATGGCTTGCTTTGATTGTTCAGCACATGGTCTGAGAAGAACCAGAGTTCCTCTCCACGTTTAACAGACCAGCATTAAAAAATGGAAAATTCCCCTTCTGCCATGGGTGTCCTAAATTGGTACCATTTAAGCCTGGATCTGTTAGCAACCGTCTTCCCTGACTGAAAGACACCTGCCTGTGGTAGGATAGAATGAATTTGCAAACAAAGGAAGTCAGAAACCAGAGGTAGTGAGAAAAAGACAGCCTCCTGACATTATCTGAGGTACTGAATCTATTCAAGCCCTGGATCCCTAGTTTCTAGAGCAAATTAATTCTTTTTACCTAACCAGTTTAACACAGGTTTCTGTCACCTACACAGACAGAATCCTGACAAATATAAGACAGGTCTAGCAGGAACAGAACGTATACACCTCATGTGGATAAAGGTCATATCTACCTTATTATTGCTGTGTCCCTAGTGTCCAGCTTGATAATTATTTGGTAAATGAGTGGATAAATCTTCGAAGAATCCTGAACACCTCAGCAGGAGCTGGTCTCAGTGAGAAGAGGCAAGAGGCCTAGCAAGCATCTGAATCATGGCCATTTACTCTTTGAGGAAGATGACTATCCCCTCTCTTTATTCCAATCTACCCGATGAGAGTTTCAAGAAGTCACAAGACAATTTATTGGTTAAATACTAAAGCTTCCTAATTGGACTCTTTTCTTCAGGGATATACTCCAGTTTGTAATGATACATTGTGATCAGAATGCTTTTTAATTGTCTGTGGAGTTTGTCTCCAAGAACTTTGGGGTTCATTCTTCATCCATTCACCTTCTAAGGCCACTATAGACCGTTACCAAATTGTGAAAGTCTCTGGTAAGATATTCATTAGATATTTTAACATAACTTCCACTCCCTAAAGTAGAAACCTTCCACAGTAGTAACTTAGCAACATGACAAAGTACCTCCAACAAGCAAAAAGAAGCAGGAAAGAATTGGTCTTTTGTCATACTTATTTTCTCACAAGTGTATCACTCACTGATAAGCAAAGGAAACAAAGAATTGCTACCACATGTATGTTTCCTTGGTTGGTGTTGACAGAGAAGTTTGTGTACAAACAAGAAGCCAACAGAGCCCATGTGCATAAATGTTCCAGCAAATCTGCACTATTCCTAAATCCCTCAGTTAATTTTTCAGCCTCACTACATCCAAACGAAATACTGGAGACTCAGAAAGAGAAATATGTGAAATGAATTTAAGAGTATGGTCTTTTTACTATGTCTTGGCAGGGAGATATGGAATACCAAAGCATGTGTATTCCAGGATATTCTGGGAACCAGTGTGTCTGGTAGATACCTATAAAGTGCTTGAAGTTAGGAGAGACACATGCTTTGAAGTCTTCATCCCTGATCCTTGTTTTTGTGGGGGTTTTTTTAAGTCTGCTTCCAAGGTTATTCAGTGGCCTCCCTTAATGAAACACTAGATCAATAGCGGTGGTGACTCGGAAGCGTGGCAGAAAGTCAAGGCTAACGTTGTGAAGAGGCACTCCTGATGAGGAACATCTGTGAGACAACAGTATTTGTGTCATCTGAGAACCACAGGCCTTCTTTGGTGTTGTTCCACAGTGTCCATGATTATCAGCTAATGGGATCACCATGTCATCCCAACATCTACTCAACAGCAGGTAACACTGATAGGATAGCTCCAAAATGTTGCCAGGACGATCTTACTTATAAGGAGACCAGTCCATATTATTCCACTATTTTAAAATTTTCAAGGAACCCCCACTTACAGGATGGAACCCAGATTTCTTCTCATGTGACTTGGGGTCTCTGGTGATCGGACACCTCTACACTCAGCCTCATCTCACACCTCTGTAACTTCACACATTTCTCTCCAAAAGCATTTCTCTCTTCTTCAGCATATCCACCCTCTCCCAAAGATTTTTACTTCAATGTTTTTGCCTCCACAGATGACCTCAGTGCTCAAAATCATACCATCTCCTTCAAGAACCCTTTCCTAACCCCTCATCTCCACCCCCACATCCACAGCCTGGGTAAAATCTCTGCTTTCATTGAATTTACCACAGGTCATAATAATTTTCTACTTATTTGTCAGTCTCCCCCATTAAACTAGGACCTCCTTCTGGGCAAGAACTGTGTCTTAGGCAATTCTGAATCACCAATGCCTGGCACCGAAACTGGAGTATAAGAGGCGCTCACAAGAAGTTTGTTGAATAATGAATAAATCCATAACTCTTCTTAGAGCACACCCACAAGCATATGCATATCTTTCGTGTGCAAGTGCACACACACCCCTTACTACAACTTTTAGAAAGAGAGGAATTATAAAAAAATAAAATGCCAGCATTAGAGGGACCTTGTGAAAGCCTAACCTTTTTGTCTACTTGAATACTTTCTTATCCAAACCTGTAGGTCATGTCCAACATGCACATCTCCAGTGACTAATGGGGAACTTACCACCTTAAGAAACCACCTTTTCTATTCCTGGGCTGCTCTGAATGTCAGAAGTTTCCTGCTCATCATGAGCTGAATTTGCCTGACTATAACTTCCAGTGGCTCACTGGTCCCAGTTCTGTGCCCTAGAGCCACACAGACTATGTCTAATCCCAAGGTAGCCCTTCAAATATTTGAAGAAACCAAGTCTTCAGTCCTCCAAAGTACACAAATTCCTTAAACTGACACCCAAATACTTGAGTTCTGAACCCCTTTCACAGACCTGGTCAGTCTTCCAGGACAAGCTCCAGAATCAGCCCCGAGATCATCTGTTAAAAACTTAGAAGTTCATTTTGGTATAAATTCTAAAATGAAATTCTTAAACTTCATTAAACCTTAAAATTACTGGAAAATGTTACTAAAAATACACTTTGGGGGAGCCCCACCCTCAGAGTCCAATTCCACATGTGTGCCTGGCACCCAAGAATCTATTATAATAAACTGCTCGCCCAATCCCACAGACCAATCCTCAAGAAACAGTCAACTGAGAAGTCACCAATTTGGGCTTTCTCTTCCACAGATGGGGATTAAATCTGTCTTCCTCTCTGATCGCAAGGTAAGGTGTGACCTACCTCCTAAACTGATTACAGAATGCAGCCTAAATATTGAATGCACAATAATGATGGAATGGGAATCAAGCATTCGCTAAGCTTTCATACTTGAACAAAAGAAGAGGTGGCAGATGGCGTCCTTTCATCAGAGAGTGAGTTAGAAAGGTTGGTCAAGGGGGTAAGAGACCAGATTTCATGCTCTTCATCCTTCTGAACAGCAGTCTTTAAAGCAGCCTAAAGATAAGCGACCTGCTGTCTGCATTTTCTGAATGTGTCCTGGGATGGCTTTTCCATTCCATAAATACTTATATTAGTAAATCAAATAAGCTGGAAAAGCACTTAGGCATGATGCCAGGAGAAGTACCATGCCAGCATTGTTTCACTTTGTTGATGTTATTAGTAAATCACTAATTGCCACTATTGATGAATTCTGCTTAAAGAAAAACTTTAAAGAATGAGCTACAGAGAACAAGGCAGCATGGACACATTTCCAGGGAGTGAGGCAAGAATGGAGGATGCTAAAATCTGAGGCTCTAGAAAGAAATGGTGCTGAGTTCAAATCCTGACCCTTCCCTCTAACAATTCATTACTTTAAGCAAATTACTTAACTGTTCAGACCTACCATCTTCTCATCTGTAAAATGACATTTCTAATGGTTCCAATATAATGGAGTTTAGGAAAAACTAAATGATAAACAGTGCAAGGTCCTAGCTCATTAGGTATGATTTCTGTAACTGCGCCTGTATTTATTCCTTTATTAGTTCTTTCTTATCCATGCTGCACAGATTTAGTAATCAAACTACCCTCTCCATTTCATAGATAAAGACACTAAATGAAACATTTGGTCAATCACCATGATAACAAAATTCAGGTTGTTCAGCCACAAGACCAAATCTGCATTTTTCCATCACTCTCCCTTGCAGAATGTTACCCTTGTAGCAGTTAGAACCAGGGGAGTTTCTCAGAGCAAATTGGCCTCATGCCCATCCTGGGGGCCTAGAACAACACAAGAAATGCTACAGACCTGATTTCATTCTACCTCATGCATTTATTATCCCTTCATTTGTTCATTTCACAAATATGTATTGAGCCCCTTTTCTGTGCCAGACACTGGGCAAGGACCCGGGATACCAGTGAGTAAGGTAAGTCAGATAGTCTTTGTTCTTGCTTTGTTTAGGTCTCTGCTCAAATGTCACCTCACCCAAGAAGCTACCCTGATCAAGCACCCTCTCCAACCCAGCAGCCTCCATCCCTGTTGCACTGTTCCCCTACCTGTTTTCTCCCTCCATGCTCTCATATGTATGTTTCTTTTCTCCCCCCAAACCCCGCTGAAATGTAAGGCAGGGACCTTCTCCAGTTTGTTCACTTTTACATCCCCAGCTCCAAGCATGCTGCCGGGCCACAGTACATGCTCAACTAATATTTCTCAACAGAAGAGAAGGAAAATCTTGGTGGGGGGAGGGGGAGGCAGGGAGAAGAAATTAATGATTGTGAATTATGAACACTAGAAAGGAAATCCACTGGGGTTGGCTAGGGAATGACAACCAGGGAGCCTCTTAGTAGACAGCTAATGATGATTAATGCAGGGGTCAATGAGCCACCCCTGCACAGAGAGGGACAGAACTCTGCCCTTTGCCTCTGTGTGACCCTATGCCTATCGCTGCCCTTTCCAACCTGCACCAGAATCAGGACTCAGCAACAGAATCAACTCCCACCTGTCAGACCCGTCCCAGGACTTAGCATGCTGAAGACGCCGAGGTCTGGAATAGCATTAGGGACCTGGTGGGGACGTGATAGTTAAACAAAACACCTTCATAAAATCCACTGCATGCACCACTGAAATTACAACAGAAAGAGGATTTAAGCCTTGGCTTTCAGCTCAGGGAGCCATGTAGCTCTGTGATATTTTGATTATGTTCTAATTAGTTGTTAGCATACAGTGCAGGTGTCAGGTAATCTGCACTTACTAGAAAGAAATCGGCAAGTAGCAACCCGCGTGAAGAGCTAGGGAAACCAGAGCACCCCTACTCTTGAAAGAAATCCGCCATCCCCTGTGCCAAATAAAGGTAGTCCACAGAGGCAAACCTCATAGGGCTGTGGCATGTTAGGGACCCCAGTAGGGGACAGAGATTTGAGCGCCAGCTGTATAAGTGAGGTTAGTTGGGCAATGGAGCATCTCGGGGAAGGGCTGCCTGTATGCTCACCATGGGAGGGGAGGTACCTCCCCATGTCTCCCGTTCATTGAAAAAGTAGGCAGCATAAAAGTATAACCACATCTTATGCTAAAAAAGGAATGCGAGCAGCACAGAGGGAACCGAGTTAACACAGTGGTGCTGTGACTCCTGGCACCACCAGCAGCTCTCCTCCCTGTCCACCCGACGGCATTGCTCCTATCTGAGCCACAACACCCCAGACTCTGACAGTATTCACACAGACAGATTAAAACTACCACACTCTCAGAACAAGCCCTGTGTCCTCATCCTGGCATATTACAGCCAGTGGCACAGGATCATCGCTTTAACTTTGGACCTTCAGAGCTCAAGTACAGAGCATTCGGTGGAGAGAATCATTCTAGATGAGATAATTTACGTTAAACCGTCAGCATTCTACCAGGAATTCGTTTATTAGATTAGCTTTTGAAAAAGACCTAATGCTGAATGAATGGAACCACGAATGTATAAGTTTTAATGAAAATAAAAGTTAAAAAAAAAAGATGGACTTAACTATGGTCCACGGCTAGAGAGATAGGGTTCTACTTGCCCGCCCAAAGTGATCAGAGGAGACAGAAGAATGAGGGGAACCTGAAAACAACAGGCTCAGAGAGGGAGACACCAATCAGAAAAATATCACCTTCTTCACTGTTGTGCCAAGAGTGTGCCCTACTCTCCACCTTCCCTTTGGGTCTCAGTCTTCCCACCTGCAAAATGGGCGTAAGACCACATACCTCTCACACTTGGT
>PITA01012412.1:0-62108 GCA_004023965.1 Spilogale gracilis | reverse complement strand
GTAAGTGAGACCATGCGATACTTGACTTTCTCTTCTTGGCTTATTTCACTCAGCATAATCTCTTCCAGTCCAGTCCATGTTGCTACAAAAGTTGGATATTCATCCTTTCTGACGGAGGCATAGTATTCCATTGTATATATGTACCACATCTTCTTTATCCATTCATCTGTTGATGGGCACCTTGGCTCTTTCCACAGTTGGGCGATTGTGGCCATTGCTGCGATGAACATTGGAGTGCATATGGCCCTTCTTTTCACTACATCCGTATCTTTGGGGTAAATGCCCAGTAGCACAATTGCAGGGTCATAGGGTAGCTCTATCTTTAATTTTTTAAGGAATCTCCACACTGTTTTCCAAAGCGGCTGCACCAGTTTACATTCCCACCAACAGTGTAAGAGGGTTCCCCTTTCTCCGCAGCCTCTCCAACACTTGTTGTTTTCTGTCTTGTTAATTTTGGCCATCCTGACTGGTGTAAGGTGGTATCTTAGAGTGGTTTTGATTTGAATTTCCCTGATAGCTAGCGCTGAACATTTTTTCATGTGTATGTTGGCCGTTTGTATATCTTCTACGAGAAGTACCTCTTCATGTCTCTTGCCCATTTTTTGATGTGTTCATCTTCTTTTTGGGTGTTGAGTTTGAGTAGTTCTTTATAGATCTTGGATACCAGCCCTTTGTCTGTAGTGCCATTTGCAAATATCTTCTCCCATTCTGTGGGTTGCCTCTTTGTTTTGTTGATTGTTTCCTTTGCTGTACAGAAGCTTTTTATTTTGATGAAGACCCAGAAGTTCATTTTCACTTTTGTCTCCTTTGCCTTTGGGAGACGTGTCTTGAAAGAAGTTGCTGTGGCCGATGTCAAAGAGTTTACTGCCTATGTTCTCTTCCAGGATTTTGATGGATTCCTGCCTCACGTTGAGGTCTTTCATCCATTTCGAGTTTGCCTTTGTGTGTGGTGTAAGCGAATGGTCTAGTTTCATTCTTCTATATGTAGCTGTCCAATTTTCCCAGCACCATTTATTAAAGAGACTGTCCTTTCTCCACTGGATATTTTTTCCTGCTTTGTCAAAGATGATTTGACCATAGATTTGTGGGTCCATATGTGGGCTCTCCACTCTGTTCCATTGGTCTGTTTCTCTGTTTTTATGCCCACTACTGAGAGTTTTTAACATGAATAGATGTCCATTTTTGTCATGTGGTTCTACATTGATTAAGATGATAATATGTTTTTTCTGTTTTTGAACTCACTATTTTGAATTATGTTGATTGACTCTAAAATGTAGAACCTACCCTTGTATTTCTGGGATAAAACACTTGGTTATAATGTATTAGCTCATTTCTATATTGATGGCTCCCATTTGTTAATATATGTTTTAAGCTTTATTTAAATTCCAGTTGGTTAACATAAAGTGTAATATTAGTTTCAGGTATAAAATACAGTGATTCAGTAGTCTGTACAGCACCTGGTGCTCATCACAACAAGTACAGTCCTTAATCCCCATCACCTATTTTATCTTTCTTCCTACTTACTTTCCCTCTGGTAACCATCAGCTTTCTATAGTTAAGAGTCTGTTTCTTGGTTTGCCGCCTCCTTTCTTTTTTTCCCCTTTGTTTTGTTTCTTAAATTCCACATAAGTGAAGTCAGAGTATTTGTCTTTTTCTGACAGACTTCGCTTAGGATTATACTCTCCAGTTCCATCCATGTCATTGCAAATGGCAAGATTTCATTCTTTTTTTTTTTTACGGTAGAATACTATTTTATTGTGTATGTGTGTGTGTGCGTGAACACACATGTGTATATCCCACATCTTCTTTATCCATTCATCAGTCAATGAATATTTGGATTCTTTCCGTAATTTGGCTTTTGTAGATAATGCCGCTATAAACACTGGGGTGTATAATCTCTTTGAATAGTAATTTTGTATCATTTGGTTATATACCTAGTCGTGTAGTTGCTAGACTCTAGGGTACTTCTATATTTAATTTTTTGAGGAACCTCTGTACTGTTTTCTAGAGTGGCTGCACGCTTGCATTCCCACCAATGTGTAAGAGGGTTCCCCTTTCTCTGCATCCTCTCCAACACCTGTTGTTTCCTGTGTTGTTCATTTTAGCTGACTGGTGTAAGGTGATACCTCATTGTGGTTTTGACTTGTATTTCCCTGATGATAAGTGATGTTGAGTATCTTTTCATGTATCTATAGGCCATCTGTATGTCTTCTTTAGAAAGATGTTCATATCTTTTGCCCATTTTTAACTGGATTATTTGGTTTTTGGGTATTGAGTTTTATATATTTATTTATTTTGGGTGTACATATATATATATATTTATGTATTTTGGATACTAACCCTTAATTAAATATGTCATTTGCAGATATCTTCTCCCGTTCCATAGGTTGACTTTTAGTTTTGTTGATTGTTTCCTTTGCTGTGCAGAAGCTTTTTATTTTGTTGAAGTCCCAGTAGTTTATTTTTGCTTTTGTTCTCCTTGCCTCAGGAGATAATCTAGTAAGAAGTTGCAATAGTTGATGCCAAAGAGGTTACAGCCTTGTCTTCATCTAGAATTTTAATGGTTTCCTGTCTCACAGTTAGTTCTTTCACCCATTTTGAATTTATTTTTGTGTTTAGCATAAATAAGTGGTCCAGTTTCATTCTTTTGCATGCTACTGTCCAGTTTTCTGACAGCGTTTGTTGAAGAGATTGTCTTTTTTCCATTGAGTATTCTTTTGTTGAAGGTCAATTAACCATACAGTTGTGCATTCATTTCTGGGTTTTCTGTTCTGTTCTGTTGATCTACGTGTCTATTTTTATGACAGTACCATCCTGTCTTGGTCACTGCAGCTTTGCAGTATAACTGGCGGTCTGGAATTGTGATGCCTCCAGCTTTGTTTTTCTTTTTCAAGATGGCTTTGGCTTTTTGGGGTCTGTTGTGGTTTCACACAAATTTTAGGATTGTTTTTTCTATTTCTGTGAAAAATGCTTGTGGTATTTTGATAGGGATTGCAGTAAATGTATTGACTGCTTGGGATAGTATAGACATTTTAATACTATTTGTTCTTCTAATCCATGAACATGAAATGTTTTCCCATTTCTCTGTGTCCTCTTTAATTTCATCAGTGTGTTATAGTTTTCAAGGTTGTAGAGATCTTTTTTACCTCTTTGGTTAGATTTTTTCCTATGTATCTTATGGTTTTTGTTGCAGTTATAAATGTGACTGTTTCCTTAATTTCTTCTTCAGCTTCATTGGTGTATAGAAATGCAACAGATTTCTGTACATTGATTTTATCGTGACATTACTGAATTTGTGTATCAGTTTTAACAATTTTGTGGTCTTTTGTGTTTTCTACATAGAGTGTCTTGTCATCTGCAAATAGTAAAAGTTTGTCTCTTTACTTTCTGATTCGTGTACCTTTTATTTCTTTTTGTTGTCTGATTGCTGTGGCTAGGACTTCCAGTACTATGTTAAATAATAGTGGTGAAAATGGATAGTCCTGTCTTGTTCCTGACCATAGAAGAAATACTCTCAGTTTTTCCCCATTGAAGATATCAGCAGTGGGGTTTTTGAATATGCCTTTATTATGTTGAGGTATGTTCCCTCAACACCTGCTTTGTTGAGTGTTTTTATCATGAATGGATGTTGTACTTTATCAAATGTTTTTCTGCATCTATTGAAAGGATTACATGGTTCTTATCCTTTCTTTTATTATGTGGTATATCTCATTGATTGATCTGTAAATATTGAACCACCGTTGCAAACAGAAATATATCCAACTTGAATGTTGTGAATGATTTTTTTAACATACTGTTGGATTTGATTTGCTAGTATTCTATTGAGAATTTTTGCATCTGTGTTCATCAGGGTTATTGGCCTGTTGTTCTTTTTTTTTTTTTTAATGGAATCTTTGATTTGTTTTGGTATCAGGGTAACGCTGGCCTCACAGAGTGAATTGGAAGTTTTTCTTCCATTTCTATTTTTTAGTTTTAATTCTTCTTTAAAATCTTTGGTAGAAGGGTGCCTGGGTAGCTCAGTCATTAAGCATCTGCCTTTGGCAAAGGTCATGATGCTAGAGTCCTGGGATCAAGCCCCACATTGGGCTCCCTGCTCAGCAGGCAGCCTTATTCTTCCTCTCCCACTCCCCCTGTTTATATTCACTCTTTCGTTCTCTCTCTCTCTCAATGCGTCAAATAAATAAACAAAACCTTAAAAAAATGTTTGGTAGAATTTACCTGTGAAGCCATCTGGCCCTGGACTTTTGTTTTTGGGGATATTATTGATTACTGATTTAATTTCTTTGCTGGCTGTTGATCTGTTCAAGTTTTCTGTTTTTTTTTTTTTCTCCTTCTTTTGGTAGTTTATATATAATTATATTTATCCATTTCTTCCAGATTGTCCAATTTGTTGGTGTATAGGTTTTTATAATACTCGCTTATAATTGTTTGTATTTCTATCGTGTTGGTTGTGATTTCTTTTCTTTCATTTGTGATTTTATTTATTTGGGTCCTTTTTTCTTTTTAATGAGTCTGGCTAGGGATTCATCAATTTTATTAATTTTTCAAAGAACCAGCACATGGTTTCATTGATCTATTCTTTGTTCTTTTAGTTTCTTCATCACTTATTTTTGCTCTGAACTTTTATTTCCCTTGTTCTGCTGGCTTTAGGCTTCATTTGTTGTTCTTTTTTTAGCTCCTTTAGGTATGAGGTTAGGTTGTGTATTTGAGATTTTTCTTGCTTTTTGAGGTAGGCCTGTATTGCTATATACCTCCTTTCTAGGACTCCTTTTGCTGTATCCCAAATGTTTTGGACCGTTGTGTTTTCATTTTCGTTTGTTTTCCATGTATTTTTTAGATTTCTTCTTTGATTTCCTTGTTGATGTATTCATTGTTTAGTAGCATGTTGTTTAACGTCCTTGTATTTGTGGTCTTCCAAATTTTTTCTTGTGGTTGATTTTAAGTTTCAGTACTTTGCGGTCAGAAAATATGCATGATATGATCCCAATCTTTTTGTATTTGTTGAGGCCTGTTTTTTGACCTAGTATGTGATCTGTACTGGAGCATGTCCCATTTGCACTTGAAAAGAATGCATATTCTGCTTCTTTAGGATGGAATGTTCTGACTATGTCTGTGAAGTCCATCTGTTTCAGAGTGTCATTCAAAGCCATTGTTTCCTTGATTTTCTGCTTAGAAGATCTATGCATTGCTATAAGTGGATGTTAAAATCCCTGCTATTATTTTATTTTTATCAAGGATTTCCTTAATGTTGCTTATTAATTGTTTTATATATTTGGGCACTCTCATGTTGGGGGCATAAATATTTACAATTGTTAGATTTTTCTTATTAGTTAGTCCCTTTTATTATGATATAGTGACCTTCTTCATCTCTTGTTACAGTCTTGGGCTTAAAATCTTGGTTGTATGATATAGGTATTGCTACTCCAGCTTTCTTTTGACATCCATTTGCATGATGAATGTTTCCCCATCCCCTCACTTTCAGTCTGCAGGTGTCTTTAGGTCTAAAATGAGTCTCTTGTAGGCAGTGTATATATGGGTCTTGTTTTTCTTATCCATTCTGACACTGTATCTCTTTTGATTGGAGCATTTAGTCCATTTACCTTCAGAGTAATTATTGATATATATTTGTGAAAACACAACGGGCCAGTTTTTTTTCAGATTTTTATTTACTTATTTGACAGAGATCACAAATAGGCAGAGAGGCAGGCAGAGAAAGAGGGGGAAGCAGGCTCCCTGCTGAGCAGAGAGCTTGATGTGGGACTCAATCCCAGGACCCTGAGATCATGACCTGAGCCAAAGGCAGAGACTTAACCCTCTGAGCCACCCAGGCACCCCGTATTTGTGCCATTTTTAAAAGAAGATTTTATTTATTTATTAGAGAGAGAAGGAGGGAAAGAGCACAAACAAGTAGGGGGGAGCAGCAGGCAGAGGGAGAGGGAGAAACAGGCTCCCAGCTGAGCAGGAAGCCTGATGCAGGGCTCAACCCTAGGACTCTAGGATCATGACCCGAGCTGAAGATAGACGCTTAAAACTTAACTGACTGAGCCACTCAGGCGTCCCTTTAGTGTCATTTTTTTAACTTGTTTTGTGATTGTTTTTGGAGATTTTTTGTGTTCCTTTCTTGTTTTTGTCACTTCTGGTCTTCCCTTTCTCAAAGAGTTCCCGTTATTATTGCTTATGGGGCTGGTTTTGTGGCCATGAATTCCTTTAGTTTTTGTTGGTCTGGGAAACTCTTTATCTCTCCTTTTATTCTGAATGATAGCCTTGTTGGATAGAATATTCTTGGCTGCAGATTTTTCCCATTTAGCATGTTGAATATATCATGTCACTCTCTTCTGGCTTGCCAGGTTTCTGCCAGCTAGCCTTATGGGTCTTCCCTTTGTACCATATCTTCTTTCTCCATTCATTAGTTGATGGGCGCTTTGGTTGTTTCCATAATTCGGCTGTTGTAGATAATGCTGCTATAAACATCAGGTTACATGTATCCTTCCAGATTAGTATTTTTGTATTCTTTGGGTAAATACAAAATGGATTGTGGGGTAGATCTATTTTTAACTCTTTGAGGAAACTCCATACTGTTTTCCAGAGTACCTGTGCCAGTTTGCATTCCTTGTTTTTAATATTTTATGAAGGATTTTTATATCTATCTTTATCAGAGATATTGGTCTGTAGTTTTTTTTAAAAAAGATTTTATTTATTTATTTGGCAGAGAGATAGATCACAGGAAGGGAGAGAGGCAGGCAGAGAAAGAGAGGAAAGCAAGCTCCCCATTGAGCAGAGAGCCCAATGTGGGGCTTGATCCCAGGACCCTGAGATCATGATTTGAGCCGAAGGCAGAGGCTTTAACCCGCTGAGCCACCCAGGCACCCCTGTAGTTTTGATTTATATTGTTTTCCCTAATAATATCTTACTTTTTGGGGGGGAAGAGTTTGTGTGAACTGGTATTATTTCTTCCGTAAATATTTAGTAGAATTTGTCATTGAAACCATCTAGGGGGCGCCTGGGTGGCTCAGTTGGTTAAGCCACTGCCTTCGGCTCAGGTCATGATCCCGGAGACCCGGGATCGAGTCCCACATCGGGCTCCCTGCTCGGCGGGAAGCCTGCTTCTCCCTCTCTCACTCCCCCTGCTTGTGTTCCCTCTCTGGCTGTGTTTCTCTCTATCAAATAAATAAAACCTTTTAAAAAAAAAAAAAAAAAAAAAAAAAAAAAAAAAGAAACCATCTAGGCCTGGAGTTTTCTTTGTGGAAAGATTTTTAAACTACAGATTAAGTTTATTTAACATATGTAGGACTATTCGGGTTACTTATTTCTTCTTGAAAGAGCTTTAGTTATTGTGTCTTTCACAGAATTTAAGTTGTTGAGTTTACTGGTATAAAGTTGGCAAAAAGGTTATCTTTTTAATACTTTAGGAATCTGGAGTGATATCACTTCTCTCATTTCCTGATACTAGTGATTTATGTCTTTTTTCCCCCAAGATTAGTCTGGCTGTAGGTTTACCAATTTTATTGATCTCTGTGAAGAATCAGCTCTTGGTTTTATTTATTTTCTTTTCTTTTTAAAAAACATTTTATTTATTTATTGAGAGAGAGTGAGTGAGAGATAGCATGAGAGGGGAGAAGGTCAGAGGGAGAAGCAGACTCCTTGCGGAGCTGGGAGCCCGAAGTGGGACTCGATCCCGGGACTCCAGGATTGTGACCTGAGTCAAAGTCAGTGGCTTAACCAGCAGGGTAACCCAGGCGCCCTTGATTTTATTTTTTTATTTCATTAATGTTTGCTTTTATCTTTATTTTTTCTATTTACTTCAGATTCTTTTCTTCTTCTTTTTTCTTTTTTTTTTTAAAGATTTTATTTATTTATTTGACAGAGAGAGATCACAAGTAGGCAGAGAGGCAAGCAGAGAGAGAGAGAGGAGGAAGCAGGCTCCCTGCTGAGCAGAGAACTGGATGTGGGCCTCGATCCCAGGACCCTGGGATCATGACCTGAGCTGAAGGCAGAGGCCTCAACCCACTGAGCCACCCAGGTGCCCCCAGATTCTTTTTTATTAAGATTTATTTATTAGTGAGAGAGAGAGAGTGTACACATGCACGTATAAAGGGTGGGGGCAGAGAGAGAATCCAAGTAGACTTGCCACTGAGCACAGAGCCCGGCATGGGGCTTAATCCCACAACCCTGAGATCATGACCTGAGCTGAAATCAAGAGTTGGATACTTAACTGCCTGAGCCCCTGTAACATCAGATTTCATTTGCTCTTCTTTTTCTAGTTTCTTAAGATTGAAGCTAAAGTTAACTTGAGACTTTACTTTTCTAGAATAGGCATTTAGTGCTAGAAATTTCCTCTTACTATTATTTTAGTGTTACTTTCTAAGAAGTAGTATTTTCATTTTTATTCAGTTTAAAAACCTTGTAATTTCCATTTTGATTTAATCTTTTACCTATTGGTTATTTAGAAATGTATTACTTAGTTTCCAAGTGTTTGGTGATTTTCCAGAGATTTTTCTGTTATTAGTTTGTAACTTAATTCCATTGTGGTCAGAGAACATACTTTGCATCATTGAATCCTTTGAATTTATTTAGACTGTTTTATGGTCCAGAATATCTTCTTTCTTGGTGAATGTTTTGTGAGAAATTGAGAACAAATATATTGTCTGCTCTTTTTAGGTAGCGAGTTCTAAAATGTCCCATCAGGTTTTGTTGGTTTATGGTATGTTCATTTCTACTATATTTTTTGTGAGTGCTTATTAATTGTTATATCACCTATTAAGGGGGGTGTTGTTATTTCTGATGTAAATTTTGGATTTTTTTTACTTTTCTTTGTAGTTCTATTAGTTTTTACTTCATATATTTTGAAGCTGTGTTATTAGTTAATAAATGTTCTGGATTATTAAATCTTCTTCATTAATTAGCCCCTTTATCCTTATGAAATGACCTTTGTTACCACTGATATTAGTCTTTATTCTGAAATCTACTTTGTTTGATATTAATATAACCATTCTAACTTTTCATTGATTTATATTAGCATGATACATTTTTTCTGTTGTCTTTATAGTTGAAGAGCATTACTTGTAGGTAGCATGTAGTTGGATTTTGCTTTCTTAAAAAAATTTTAAATTTTAAAAAATATTTTTATTTATTTATTTGACAGAGAGAGAGAGAGCAAGAAAAGGAACACAAGCAGGGGGAGTGGGAGAGGGAGAAGCAGGCTTCCTACCGAGCTGGGAGCCTGATGCGGGGCTCTGTCCCAGGACCCTATGATCATGACCTGAGCCAAAGGCAGATGCTTAATGACTGAGCCACCCAGGCACCCTGGATTTTGCTTTTTTTTTTTTTTTTTTAAAGATTTTATTTATTGTAGAAATAGTGAGCACACAAGAAGGGCAGAGGGCCAGTGAGGGAGGGAGAAGCAGACTCCCTGCCGAGCTTGGAACCCAATGTCAGGCTTGATTCCAGGACCCCAGAATGATGACCGGAGCTGAAGGCAGACACTTAACTTGAGCCACCTTAACTGACTGAGCCACCCAGGCACCCCAGATTTTGCTTTTTTTTTTTTTTTTAAATTAGATTTGACAATCTCTGCCTTTCAAATGGCACCATTTACATCTTTTTGTTTTAATATTCACAATAATCCTGTGTGTGTGTTTTTTTTTAAAGTCACATCATTTTTTAAAAAAAAAATTTATTTATTTTACAGAGAGAGTTCACAAGTAGGCAGAGAGGCAGGCAGAGAGAGCAGAGGGATCAGAATCCCTGCTGAGCAGAGAGCCTAACGTGGGCCTCGATCCCTGGACCCTGAAATCATGACCTGAGCTGAAGGCAGTCGCTTTAACCCACTGAGCCACCCAGGTGCCCCTGTGTGTTTTTTTAAGTCCTGGTTTATTAAAGAAATAAGGCAGCAGAAAGAATAGTTAACTGTCCTAACTTTGCACATAGTAAATGGTAAAGCTACCATTTAAACTCATAAATGTGCCCTAGCATTCCTTATTGAAATTATTAAATTTTTATTGTAATGGGGTTCTTTTTATTTTCTCTAGTTTTATTGAGATATAGTTGACATAAAACATTGTATTAGTTTTAGGTGTACAATAAGCTAGTGGGATCCTATAGAGAAGTTTCAGAAAAGCAGAGGATTGACTTGGATATATTTGTATTTTATAGAATGTTCATGTTGGTGGTGGTAAGAAGGATAGTTTGAATGGTAATGTCTTACGTTAAGGGAATGATTTTAAGGATGGTCTTATAGTAGTTTAGGGGAGAGAGGTTGATATTCCTTGCTAAGACATTGGCATAGAGCGTAAAGAGAGAAGGCCAGATCTGAAAAATATTTTTGAAGTTGAATCAGTAGCTTGATAATTGGATGCAGGTGGGAATGGATACAGAAATGGAGACAAGGAAGACAACTTGAAGGTGTCTGGCCTGTGAGTCTAGGAAAATGGTGACATCTAGACGATTAGGAAGCAGAAAAGGTTAAACCATATGGATTAATCATGGGAAAAACCAGACAAATCTAGATTATGGTATATTCTTTTATGTTTTTCCCTTTCATGACATTGACATTTTTAAGACTTTAGGCCAGTTGTGTTACAGAATATACCATACTCTAGCTTGTCTGCTTTTCCTCCTATGGTTAGATTCAGGTTAAGCATTTTTGGCCAAGAATACTAAATGCTTCTCATTGGATCATATCAAGAGGTACATGTTATTAGTTTGTATGATTACTGATGATGCTAACTTTAATCATTTAGTTAAGATATTTTCTATGTGATCTCCTCCTGCAAATATGCATTTGTTTCTTTTTAATTAAAATTATCTTGGGGTTAACATTTTGTTATTAGAAGATAAACAATAGGTTTTGAGCTCACATGGAAATAATGGTGTGAATGAAATGTTCAGATGACAAGGAAAGGATGGTTATGAAATGAAGATAGACAAGTAGGACTTTTGTACCACAACACAATGGGAACGTTGAAAGATTTTTAACCTCGAGTTGGTTGGGGTGATACAATTGAATTTGAGGAGTTTTGTTTGTTTGTTTTGTTTGTTTGTTTGTTTTAAGAGAGAGAGATTTGAGAAATATTTGTGAGTTTAAAATTAATAGAATTTGGTGAGTGGTTAAATGTTGATTGTGGAAGATTGTTTCCTGGTGACATAATATTTAGAAGGATTTCCTAACTCTTTGACTAGCTTGTACTCAATATGACATTTAAGGAAGTAGATTTTCTAAGTATTTCAGAGACAGGGCGTTGTGGATTCTTTTAGTTTTTCATCTTCCTTTACTTATTCTGCTTTTATGAAGACTATTTGAATGACATTAACAATACCATTCTATTTAGGGAAGTGATTTCTTCTTGCTTTATTCTACCCAAAATGTTCCCTTAGTGCTGCCACTAAGCCTTTGAATGGATAGAACAGGATCTGGTACAATCTCTTAAAATGATTTCACTAGATGGAATAAGTTTCGTGCAAATAATTTGTAAGGTCACCCCTAGCTCTAAAATTTGATTCTATGGTATATCTGTTTTTCTCTCAGACAGCATATTTTATTTCCTGAAAAATCTAATATATATATTTTTTATCTCTTTATGTTTTTCAAAGATGTTCTCAGTGCAACTGAGTCTTGGTGAGCAGACATGGGAATCCGAAGGGAGCAGTATAAAGAAGGCCCAACAAGCCGTTGCTAACAAAGCTCTGACTGAATCTACGCTTCCCAAACCAGTTCAGAAACCACCCAAAAGTAATGTTAATAATAACCCAGGTATGGCATTACTTGTTTCCTTCTGTTGTGTTGTTGTGATCTATATGTGCTGTTCTCTGTACTTTTCTTTATAGCAGGCCATTTGTATGGTCAACCGGTATTAAAGCACATGCACAAAAAACAACTGAAGAATAATTGAAGGTGAGAGAATGAGGAAGGTAATTAAAGTTATTTTTAATGCTTTGTGGATACTCTGCAGATGCATTTATTTACTTTTTAAATGTTGCAAAAATACATTTGGATAGAACAGAAAGTATGACTGAGGTTCTTTTTTTTCAGGTTTTTTAATTTAATTCCAGTATAGTTAACATACAGTGTTATGTTAGTTTCCGAAGTGTACAAAATAGTGAATTCAAAAAGTGTACACTTTACTCAGTGCTCATCCTGATAAGTGTACTCTATAATTCCTGTCACCTATTTCCCCTGTCCCCCAACTGACCTCCCCTCTGCTAACCATCATTTTGTTCTCTATAGTCTATTTAATAGACTATAATATAGACTATATTATATATAGTCTATATTATAGTCTATTTCTTGGTTTGTCTCTTTCTCTTTTAATTCTCTTTGTTCATTTGTTTTGTGTCTTATATTTCACATATAAGTGAAATCATACAGTATTTGTCTTTCTCTGACTGACATTTCTGTTAGTATAATACTGTCTTGCTCTAACCATGTCATTGCAAATGGCAAGATTTCATTCTATTTTATGGATGAGTAATATTCCTATATTCTGATCTATCTGTCATCTATCTATCTATCTATCATCTGTCTATCTATATCTCCCACCTCTTCTTTATCCATTCATCTATGGATGGACACTTGGGCTGCTTCCACAAGTTGGCTATTATAAATAATGCTGCAGTGACTGAATTTTTTATAAAATATAGAAATGATCATTTTTTTCCTTTTATATAACATATAAAAATATACAGTTTAATAATTAAAAATAGTTATTCTTTATTTTAACTTAATAAAAAATTATACAATAAGGCCTAAGCATCTTATTTTGCCTGTTGATGTAGAAATGGTTGATAGAACCATTCAAACTTAGAATACTTGTGGACATTTATTAAGAAACCCACAAATAAAAAAAAACCTGTTTGTGACACAATGCTAAGTAAACAAGCTTTCCAATTTTTATCTCCTAAGAATAATTTTAAAGAGTTATTCCAGTTGCATATAATACCAACAACATTGTGCATCCAGTCATCTATTTGGAAGAGACAAACCTATATTGGACATAACACGTGAATTGATAGCATAAAGTTAATAAAGTTCCATAACTTTAGGACTAGCCCTACATTCATTTACTCATTAATTTATCAATTTAAGAGGTTACCTTCTGACAAATAATTATTACTTCAGGTGTGATGGAGAAGAAAAAGACTTTTTTCTGCCACAAATGACTAATATATTTAATTAGAGTCTGTATGCTTATGCTCATAATAGTCTGATGCTTCTTTCTTTCTCATGTGGCATGTGTTGAGTAGACATGGTCTATTCTTTCAAGGACAGCTCTTTCCAAAACTACATGAATTTCCTGTTACTCATTTTGCTTCTGTTTAACTGATTCTAGTATTAAGAAAGCTTAAATAAGCAAAATATTATAATAAAGAAAAACACCTATTCTAGTCATCTGAAGTTGGTAAGAGACTGTCTCCTTTTAGAATTTTTAAAAATCTCACTAGATTACTGATTGATCATTAGTATCACACCACTGTCTCTGTATACTAAGCACTTTTATATATTTAAAAGATATAAAACAGTGTCCTTTTCTGTGAAAATTTTACTGTTATATACATAAAGCACATAATTTAATGGTAAAGATTAAGTACCAAGTGAATAATCACTCATCAGTATTATAAGTAATGGTAGACATGGCTGGGGGTTCTTGAGGGAAGATAAAGTTCTTGAATGGAGAGTAGGCAGGTATAGAGGTGAGGAAAGAATATTCTAGGGAGAGGGAGTACGCTGAGGAGAGGCATTAGAAATAGGACTGTAGATGATAGTTTTGGGAAAAAAAATTTTGAGGGGAGTGGTTTTTAATTAGAGCAGGTAAATGACTAGGAAGAGGTAGGACTGGAGTTCCAGTAGGGGTGAATTGTGATGGACTTGAATGCCAGGTTTTTTTTTGTTTGTTTTTTGTTTTTTAAATATTTTATTTATTTGACAGAGAGAAACACAGCTAGAGAGGGAACACAAGCAGGGGAGTGGGAAAGGGAGAAGCAGGCTTCCCGCGGAGCAGGGAGCCCGATGTGGGGCTTGATCCTGGGTCTCCGGGATCATGACCTGAGCCGAAGGCAGTCGCTTAACCAACTGAGCCACCCAGGCGCCCCTTGAATGCCAGGTTTAAGAGATCAGATTTTATCTGTAGTTTAGGCAATTAGTGTTTACAAGCTAATGAGTGATGTGTTTAAAACAGCATTTTAGGAAGTTCAGTTTGATATGTGGATTGAAGGTGGAAAATATGAAAACCAAGATCAGTTAGGAAACCATTGCCATAGTTTATGGGTGAAGAAAAGAAAAACTCCTGTGCATATGCTTTCTGCTCTATGGCAGTATTGGGAATGGCAGTAGGAATGGAACAGAAAGAGCAGCGTTGCTGATCCAGTGGTTGAAGCCTGTTAGAGAGCAAGCTGTTCGGAGCATATGGTGGGAAGCAGGAGCAGTGTGTGCTGTCTCTGCATCAGGTCCACTTAGAGGATTATAATGGGAGGTAACCAGCAAGGGAGTTGGGGGAAGGAAACAGGAGAGTCCAAAAAACCAGTGGAGATGAGTTTCTGCTGTTGAGTGTTGCAGTGAGGTGAGAGAATGAGTAGCTTTTTGAAGGTAAAGTTTTAAAATAGAGTATAATATTGCCTACTGGCAAGTGCACCAATTATAATTGTAGAGCCTTATGGTTTTTTGCACGCAAACACTTTACCAGCACCACAGGCTTTATTAGTGCTCCGGAAGCTTCCCCCCTGCCTCCTTCTGATGGTCAGACCACTCCAAAGGAAGCCACTCTTCTGCTTGTCGGTCTTAAATTCATTGTGCCTGCTCGTTAGAATCATGCACCGTACTCTTGTGATAACTTCTTTTTCTTAGTGTTACATCTGTGAGATTCATTCATGTTGTATTTAACAGTATTTCATCACTATACAGTATCCATTTCATGAATATACCATAATTTATTTATTTGTTGTACTACTGGTGAACATTTAGATTGTTTCCAGTTTTGGGCTCTTAGAAGTAAAACAGCTGTGAACATTCTTGTGTGTATACATTTTTGTTGGGGATGTACTTACTGGAACTGTTGGGTCATGGGTTATACATGTGTTCGCTTAAATGAGAATAAGAAGACTGGAAGTCAGTGAGCATACACAAAAGACAGGTATCATAGCTGCTCTTGTTACATCACAGTCTTTTATTCATAGACCTGTTGGGAAAGATAAGAAAGCAATTGAGGCATCAGTGAGACACCGTAAGGGAACTGTCATAGTTTTGGCCAGATTGGATAGTGAATTAGAGCAGCAATTAAAGTATCTCCATGAAGAGAGAATTTCCTTGGAAGTTCAGCTGGAAAAAGTTTGACCATTCTCTCCCCTGTAAGCCAATTGCTGTAAATTGTGGACATATCCATCTTTAAGCAGTTTGGTATATTTTGATGAACAGAAATTCTTTAATTATTTAAGTCATATTTATTAGTCTTTTTCCTTATGGTTAGTGTCTTATTTTAAACATCTTTGTCTCCTACAAAGTTATGAAAATAATCTTAAACAATTTTAGAAGCTTTATTGTTTTATTTTTAAAATTTAAATCCAGAGTCTGTCAGGAACTGAATTTTATGTCTGATGTAAGGGTAGGGTTCGTGACTTTTCTTCTTCTTTTTAATATATAGATTTTCAGTTAAGTCAACACCATTTACTGAAAAGGCAGTCCATTTTTGTCTGCACTGCAAGGAGAGGGGAGTTCAGTCCTGATTCATATCAAGTAAAGATAGTATTTATACCCCAGAGAGGAGTTAAAATCATTTATAGACTATATCATAGAATTGCTTCGCTTTCTCCCTCCTTTTATTTTTTTTTGAACTTTTGGGAAACAATTTCATATTTATATAAAGGTTGTAGCAAGAATACATAGAACGTCTATGTACCCTTCACCCAGTTCTTGCAACTGTTAACATTTCTGAACCATTTGAGAATAAGTTGTGGACATGTGGTCCCATTCCTCTTAGTAGTTTAGTGTGTTGTTCCCAGGTACATGGCCATTTTCCTGTCAGGAGGTTAACTTTGATCTGGTATTATCATGTATTGCAAAGACTCCATTCTTCCTTCTTTGACTGTCCCAGTAATATTCTTTATAGGTCCAGGATCTAATTGGGATCATGTATTTATCATTTCTTTTCATTCTTCTTCAATTTGGGGTAGTTCCTCAGAGTTCTTGTCTTTTATGACCATAACATTTTTGAATTGTACAGGCCACATTATTTGTAGAGTACCCCTCAACTGAGTTTATCTGGAGTTGCCTCATGATTTTATGCATTTTTAACATGAATGTGCCAGTGGCATGGGCTTAGCTCAGTGTTACCTGTCGGGATAAAACCAATACTGATTTGTACCATTAGTGATAACTTTTGTCGCTTGGTGAAGAGTATGTTTGCCAGGCTTCTTTACTGTAAAGTTAATTAATAAGTGTGTTTTCTTATTAAATAATAAGGAACTAATAAGTATTTTCTGAGGAGAAACTTTGGGACTATATAAACATTCTGTTCCTCATCAAACGTACTTTCACCTACCAGATTTGTCATCTATTAATGTTTCTTTTCTGAATCAATTAATACCCTGAAGAGTGTCACAGAGTGATTTTGTGTATGTATGGATGTATGTATTTATTTATTTATGTGGCTCAAGACCACAGAAACTTATAAAACAATAGAAACTTATTTTCTCTTAGAGGATGTTTTGATTCCAATTTTTTGGGGGGGTTAAGATTTATTAGTTGGCATTCTAACCGTAGAATTTTCTCTTCCCCCTTGTTTTGTTTTTTGTTTGTTCATTTATTTCTATCACTACTCTTGGATTCCTATTTTCCGTACAGGTTTATAATCTACCATTATTTATTTCGATTCTCAATTTGTCAGACTTGACCAGGGGTATGGTTCCAGTTGACTCCAGTGTCCTACTGTTTTCATCATTCTTGAGCACTTCTTACTTTCTGGCTCAGTAAGATGTTCCAAGGTCATCTCATATATTCCTTGTCCTGGCCCTGGCACCAGTCATTTCAAGGAGCCTTGATTGGTTAATCAGTCAGTTCATTCTTTGAACAAATTATTGAGTGACTGCTATGTTCCAGGGACTATTCTAACTGCCTACAAAGCTGTTTTCTTGAGTGTTAGCAATATGTAGCTCCTTGAAAACTAGCTGTGGCATTTTTCTTTCACATTCCACATCATGGGGATCCACAGTAGTTGTTATGTATATTTGTATATATAATCAGTTAGCCTTGTTCTATTTATCACCGATAAATACAGAAGTATCCTTTACCAAATAACTACCAGAGACGCAGATTCTGTGTTGCTGGCGTCCACTTTGATGCCTGTGAATGCTGCATGGTGATCATCTTTATACAGCTTGGGTCCCAGCCGCATCTGCTGGAGTGGTACTTGCATTACCTGCAGGCTCTCATAGTTGGAAGTTACTCTATAAATGTTTACCATAGAAGCATTATTGTGTAAGTAAAGGGGTTGTACACATGCTGCAGCGCCAGTCTGATTCTTTATGAAACAGGCGGAGATACTGGGCTTCCAGACTCGAAACCTCTTCCGCTCGGTTGCACTTGTCTGCTGCTTCTCCACTCTCCCTCACGAAGACCAGTGTCTAGCATTTCTGTGAAGAAAATAGACTGCGGCCTTACTTTCAAATGAGGAATCTATATGAAATCATTAATTTTTTTAAATGATATGAATACAGTCCTTTTACCTGGCTTAAAACCCAGTTTGGGTATGGGTGGCAGGACATAGTATATCCTACCAGTGCATTAAAATCACCCCATTGATCATTTTTAGACACATAGTTTCCTGTTTATTGCCTTACTTAACGGATGAGGTCTTTCAAACTTTTTCTTTTCTTTTTTTCTCCATTTCAGCTTTATGCTATTTGTGTCTGTATGTTGTTGCAAAATAGAATTCAGAATGACATAAATCTTATAGCTAACATGTTAATTATTAAACTGCAATCTATATGAAATAAGAAAAACTTAAACTTTTAAAAAGATATAGACTGCTCTTTGGTGTTAAATCTCTAGAAGACTGTTAGATAGTTTCTGATGAAGCTAACCATAAACCTGCTCTATGATCTAGTAGCAATTCTGCTGCTAGGGATATATATACCTAAGAGAACTGAGAGTATATTTATGCTAAAACACTGTGGCTTTATACTTAATTGCTCCCAACTGGAAACAGCTCCATGTCCCATCAACAGCAGAATAGATAAACTGCTGTATGCATTCAGTAGAATACTATTCAGTGATTAAAAAAAAAAATGTTTACAACATTGAAATATTTGACAAAAATGTTATATTGACTGAGAGAAGCAAGATAGAATAATACATATTCAGGTTTGAAGGACAGGCAAAAGTCTGATGACAGAAGTCAGAATAGGTAACTTGGGGAGGTGGGTATTGACTGGAAATAGCCATGATGGAGCTTTCTGGCATATCTTGATCTGAATGGTGGTCACTGAGTGTTTACAATGTGTAATAATTTGTAGATTTGTATGCTTAAGGTTTGTGCATTTTACTTATATCCCTCAGTAAAATACTGTGGGAAAGAAAGAAAAGAGAATTCCTTTACTCTTGACTTTCTCTTCCTCTGCTCTGAGTGTTGGTATTAAACTGGAGGTTTGGACTAATTGAACTTACTATTCAGTATGTTAACATTCTTTTCTTAGGAGTATCTTTTTTCTTTTCCACCTCCTTTGTCCTTCCACCCTCTTTGTTTTTCCCTTTAACTTTGATGTAGTTCCTGTTCCTATTATACTCTTTAGTGGTTTTGCATAAATTCTTTAGAACTGGGACACAGAGTGAGCAGTTACTGACTCTTGATGTATACCTTATGACGTGGCCGCTGGTCCTGCATTTGTGTCAGGTCCCATCACCCCCGCTGGGTGCTTTATGTCAGCCCCAGTTTCTCTGCAGCAGTGAGGGGACCCATTTTTGTATGTGATGAATGGCGTTTTAAATGTCTGTCGCAAAAGGCATAACTCCAACAAAAAATAGTACAGGATTTACACTGAAAAAATAAATTTTACTTTCTATAAAACCTTCAGATTCATATTTGTTAATGAATGTTATTTGTTATATGGAACATGTATATATAATGGTTTACTAAATAACCTCTTTTGGTACTCAAAGTAATGTGATATAATAATTTACTGTGTGTGTTACAATTTTTCAAACTTTCACAAAAGTAGAGTGAATAAGACAGTGAATATTCCCATTACCCATCACCACCTTCAGCAGTTATCTGCATGTGGTGGCCAGTCTTGTTTCTCATTTGTCTCTCCTCTGAATTATTTTGAAAGACAGCTCAGATAATATCATTTCATCCATAAATGCTTCAGTATATATCTTTAAAGATTATTTACAGAAAGCATTAGATTTACTTTGTTCTGCTGTTGGTTATAGAAAAAATTCAAAATGTATTGTCATGAGAGAAGTCCAAGAATTATTGATAACCCTGTATTCGTTGCTGATTTCAGTTGCTTGATTAGCAAATTATAAAACTATTCACAGATGATAGTGTTTTTAATGATTAAATAATTGAAAGGTTAGTGGAGTAATGCTGCTGTTCAGTACTTTATAATATGCAAATTAGCAAACCATGAATCTTGTGTTCCCCTTGTTTTGAAACAGGCTGACTTTCAATTTGAATTTTTGGTCATGAATATACAAAAAAGGTTGCAAAAACCCCAGGGATTTCATTAGAAACAATTTTCCTGTCTATGTGGTTTGTTTATACACCCCTGAGAAAGTCATACAGACAGGCCATCAGTTCCCACCTTCTTTTATGGTAATTACATGTAATGTAAGTATGCCTTGCGTGATTTGTTATGGAAATATTTCACTTGTATGCTTTCAATATTTTTTTTGAACAGGTAGTATAACTCCAACTGTGGAACTGAATGGGCTTGCTATGAAAAGGGGAGAGCCTGCCATCTACAGGCCATTAGATCCAAAGCCTTTCCCAAATTATAGAGCTAATTACAACTTTCGGGGCATGTACAATCAGAGGTTTGTATGTCTTCTTTGGTTTTGTTCTTATTTATTATTTTATGCATATTGTAAAAGTTTCTGAAACTCAAGGAGTATTTTCGATGTAAGGAACATTTACTTTGGGCATTTTGCATGGAATTTAGATAAGTCAGGCTCACAAGGAATATTTAAAGTAATACATTTAAAAAAATAACTGGTTTTCAGGAACTAGTTTTTATCGAGTCCTGAGAGCCCTATGTTTGTCGCAGGCAGGACCATGTTTTAAAATCATGCCACAATATAGTGCTGACTTCTCAGTTGAGTTGCTCATTTATTTACTAAGCAGATACTTAGTAGTTTTCTTAATTTGTCCAAATACCTTGCAAGCATGATTGTTTTTAATTTATAGGAAATTTGTTGGAAGGATTTACTAAGTCTTTCTACTCACTGCATAATTTTGTGATAGTTACAAGTGTAACAGAATTTTCTCTTATGGGCAAGGCAGAATTTTTTAAAAAAGGTTTTTTTCTTATCATTTATAAAAATCATTAACTCATTGTGGAGAATGTAGAAAATGCAAAAAGTTAAAAATAAAATATAAATAACTTGTAATTCCAGGATTAAATAGCTTTAATATTTTCATGTATTTTATACTTTTTAAAATTATTTGCACATATATTTGACCAAAGTGAAGTTACCCTTTATATTCAATTTCTACAGTACTTTATGGAGGTATATTATGTGAATGGTTAACTGCACAGATCTTAAATGCACATTGTGATGACTATTATTTATGTATGTATATATATCTATACTTGATTGTTTTTTCATATGTGTGTGTCCTCATGCAATAACCACCCCAGTCAAGGGACTGCATGTTTCTATTATCCTGAAAATTTCCTTTTACCTATTTGTATTTGTTATACCTCCTCCCAGGTGAAACTATTGTTCTGTCATTGTAGATTAGTTTTGCATGTCATTGAACTGCATATAAATAGACTCATACATTATGTACTCTTCTGTGTCTGGCTTTTTTCAGGTCATATAATGGTTTTCTTGTTTATTTGTTTTTGTTTTTTTGAGATTTATCCTTGTTGCTTGTATCTGGATTTTCCCCTTTTCTGTTGCTTAATAGTGTTCCTTTGTATGATATATCAAAAACTTGTTCATCTCTTGTATACATTGTGCTCTCTTTTAATTTGATATAGTGATCATTTTTCATATTTTTAAAGAGTTTATTTTTTTAGTAATCTCTACACCTAACATGGGGCTCAAACTTGTGACCCGAAATTGAGTTGCATGCTCTTCCATCTGAGCCAGCCAGCTGGCCCCATTTTCATATTTTTAAGTAATCTTTGAAAAGCACTTTTTTTTTTTTGAAAAGCATTTTCAATGGCTATATAATGCTTCATTTGGCCAGGGTATACTTTACAAGGATACAAATAGGTATAAACAAAGAATACTTGATAAGTATATAAACAAAATGTATGTGTTTGATCATCTAAGTTGTTGCCCCCCTTTTTTGATAATTATAAATAATGTGCAACAATCTTTACATACCAATTTTTTGTTCACATTACTGATTATTTCCTTAAGATAGATTACTATAAGGGGAATATTGGGTGAAAAAGAATAAAATGTCCAATTACATTAAAATTTGTACTTATTACTTAGAGTATATTCTGTTCCATTCTGATAACACTTGAGTTAAAAAAACACAGTGTCTTGTTTTATACTTAAAAAGTGGTATGTTTTTAAATTTTGATTTTGTTGTTTACTTGTGGAGCTGAACAGTTTGCAGATATTTTGTTTGTCCCTTTTGGTTTGTTGATTTGAATTTGCTAATTTTTGTTGCATTGCTTGACCAGTCTTCAAATGTTTATGTGTTGGGGATATTAGCATTACATTTGTTTTGTTTCATTTTCCTGCCTTGACAAAACTAGCTTTTGATTTTGTGTTTGTTTTGATATGCAACAATTTTAGAAATTATATGGCCTTACATTTTTTTGTGTATGATTTTTCCAATCGCTTTTATACCTGAGAAATTCTTGTGATCAGATATTTGCTAATGCTTAAAAAGAATATTTTTATTGAGATATAATTGACATATAACATTGTGCAAGTTTAAGGTGTACAGCCTGCTGATTTGGTACATTTGGTACATTTAGTACATTTATGTTGCATTATAATTGCTATAGTAGTGTTAGCTAACACCTCGGTCATGTTGCATCTACTGTTGGGATACTGACACTTTTTAAATGATTTTGTGTATTTACTAACATTACAGTTCAGATGTGAGAAGGTGTGTGGTCCTTCGCAGTGGTATATTTACCATTTAACACTTAGTCCTATTCAGATTGTAAGTGGTTCCTTTAAATATTATTGCTTAGGTTCTCTAAGAAAAATGAGTGCAATCTTCTTAGACTTTTGCTCCTCCCCCCTTTTCTCCCAGGTGTGTCTGGGGGAATTTACTGTGTTGTCTTGGTAAGAAAAGAGGGACCCTCACCTTTCTGTGGGTGTCCTACATTGTCCTCTGAGCTCCTCTGGTCTTTGTGATGATGTCCCTTGTTCACCAGATAGCCAACATCCTTCTTTCCTGTCCTGCGGAAACCTGCAATTGGTGACATGTAGTCCATTTTTTCCTGTCATGTAGCTTCCACAGAGTATTTACCATGTGTCCCTTGCTCTCTTGACCTAAATCCTTAACTTTCTTTGACCCCCCCCGGGATGTCCCATTCTCATCCTCTTCAGTAGTGTCTTCTAACTGGAGCATCCAGTGGCAGCCTTATCAACTCTCAACTTGCTGTCCACACTACGTAGGTGGCAAGAAGGACGTAACATTTCTCTTGTAGTTGCTTCACTTCCTCTTTTTCTATATGACATACCTATTACCTTTCTCAAGTCCGAGGTTACCTAATATAAATAAAACTATTTGCCCACTTAAGCACAATAGATATATTTGGTCACCTGAATTGGGAACACCTTGCCTGTCAAGATATATTTTACTTTTAATGTATTATAATGAATATGAGGATATTGAAATGCTTATTATATTTTGATATCTATGGTTCTTTATTGAAATCTTACTAGAGTTTTGGTAAGTGGATTTATGACTTTTTTTTTAAAAGATTTTATTTATCTATTTGATAGAGAGAGAGAGATCACAAATAGGCAGAGAGGCAGGCAGAGAAAGAGGGGGAAGCAGGCTCTCCGCCAAGCAGACAAGCAGACTAGATCCCAGAACCCTGAGATCATGACCTGAGCTGAAGGCAGAGGCTTAACCCTCTGAGCCACCCAGGTGCTCCAGATTTAGGACTTTTAAATGAAAGAAATCTAGTGCTAAAGCAATGAAAAATATGACAATAATCTCTGTGGATTATTATTGTGGAGCTCTTGTTCTAGTAAGGCATTTATTAAGAGGTGGTTACTCACTGAGAAGGTGACTTTTGATAAAGACCTAATGGAAGATAGGGAATAAGTAGCGTATATGTCACAAGAGAAGGAGAGAACATTCCAGGCAGAACAAGTGCAAAGCCTCCAAAGTAGGAATGTACTAGGTGTGTTGGTATCTTCTTCAGGAGACCAGTATGGCTGGAAAAAAGTGAACCAAGGAGGAGAGTAGTTGGTATATGACAATGTGACAAGGGTCACATGGTTTGATTTTTTTTTCTTTTGTAGGTCTTCTGTTAAGAATGTTGACATTTTTCCTTTGTTGGCAATTTCTAGTTTCCAGATCTGATTCAGTGGTTGCCATGAGGGGCATAAGAATTTACTTATGACATCTCTAAGGGGTTGTGCTTTAGGCCATTCCCACTTAATGGATAAAGTAGACTTTGCTTTCAGATTGCTGGAGAGTCTTTAGAATATTCTGCAGATCACAAAAAAATAGGGAAGTACTGGTAAGCTGCCAAACCATGTTTCAACTGAAAAGCTCTCTGCTCACAGAAGAACAACCTAACCATTACTCATTAGGCTGTAAAAATTAGGATTCATATGTGGTGCCTGGGTGGCTCAGTCTGTTAAGTGGCTGCCTTTGGCTTGAGTTATGACACCAGGGTTCTGGGATCGAGCCCTTATGTCAGACTTTCTGCTCAGTGGGGAGCCTGCCTCTCTCTCTGCCTCTTGCTTCCCCTGCTTGTGTTCTCTCTTTGTCAAATAAAAATAAATAAATCTTTTTAAAATTTTTAAAAAATTAGGATTTCACATATGACCTTAATCTGCAGATGACAACACCTGAATGTGTCACAGGAAATTTGGAGTCAAAGATCAGAGGAGACTCTCTTCTTGTCAGACTCCAAATTAATCAGTAGTTTCTTAATGAGGCAGGGAATGAAAGCATTAAAAAGTCCAAGAAACAGATATTATTTAGAGGGATTTATAAATGGATTCTTTCATTTTCTTTTCTTTTTTTTAATTAACATATAATGTATTACTTGTTTCAGGGGGACAGGTCTGTGAATCATCAGTCTTACACAATTCACAGCACTCACCATAGAACATACCCTCCCCAATGTCCATCACCCAGCCACCCCATCCCTCCCACCTGCCTCCCTTCCAGCAATGCTCAGTTCATTTCCTGAGATTAAGAGTCTCTCATGGTTGTCTCCCTCCCTCCCATCTTGTTTCATTTTTTCCCTCCCTTCCCCCCACGACCCCACCCTGCCTCTCAAATTCCTTGTATCAGAGAGATCATATGATAATTGTGTTTCTCTGATTGACTTATTTCAGTTAGTACGCTCCAGTTCCATCCACATTGTTGCAAATGGCAAGATTTTTTTTTGATGGCTACATAGTATTCCTGTGTTTGTGTGTGTGTGTGCGTACGCGCACGTGCGCACATGTGCATGTATGTGATATATATGTGTGTGTGTGTGTGTGTATGTGATATCATATATACCACATCTTCTTTATCCATTCATCACATTCATCAGTTGATGGACATCTAGGTTCTTTCCATAGTTTGGCTATCGTGGACCTTGCCGCTATAAACATTCGGGTGCAGGTGCCCCTTTGGATCACTACATTTGTATCTTTAGGGTAAATACCCAGTAGTGAGATTGCTGTGTTGTAGGGTAGCTCTACTTTCAACTTTCTGAGAAACCTCCATACTGTTTTCCAGAGTGGCTGCCCTACCTTGCATTCTCACCAAGAATGCAGGAGGACTCCCGTTTCTTAGCATCCTAGCCAGCACCTATCATTTTCTAACTGGTTAATTTTAGCCATTCTGACTGGTGTGAGGTGGTATCTCACTGTGGTTTTGATTTGTATTTCCCTGATGCCGAGTGATGTTGAACACTTTTTCATGTGTCTGTTGTCCATTTGGATGAAGTCCTTTCATTTTCTACTTAAAATAATATTAACTAATAATAAGACATTACACATTCTTGTTTTTTTTTAAAAAAATATTTTTTATGAAATTCTGTTTTTTTTTTTTTTTTAAAGATTATTTATTTAGGGAGAATGAGAGAACATGGGCCGAGGGAAAAGCAGAGGGCGAGGGAGAAAGAATCTGAAGCAGACTCTGCACTGAGCCTGGAGTCCAACACAGGGACATGAGATTATGACCTAAGCTGAAATGAGGAGTCAGATGCTTAACCAGCTAAGCCACCCAGGCACCCTAGATTCTGTTCTTTCCTGATGAGGTTTCCTGACTTAAATTCATTCAAAGGCTAAGGAGGCAGTTAAAGCACCACCCCTCTCTTGCCTTGGTTAATGATGGCTGGGGAAAACAAGAAATTTATTGAAGAACAAAATCTGGGTACAACGTGGATTTGGAAGTACCCGTATCTCTTTGTTACACCTAAAATGTTTGAAAATAAATACACCCAGTTACATCTTTTCCTTTCTCATCTGGGGCACTGTTCATTAACAGATATAAAGTTGAAAGCTACAAAAATTTATATGACAAAGTGTAAGATGTGAAGGTTGGAGAATTTTTTATCCTTTTGTTCTCCTGTCTTGGTTATAAAAAAATGTGTACATGATATATAAGAACAGAATGGCTGAACTCAGGCCTCCCATAGACAGTTTATCAGTTTTGTGTATGTACAGGTGCAAGAGGCATTACTGCTTGGCTAGTGACCAGAAGGTCCCCAGTCTGCTGATGCAGATGGTCAAAGGCCCAGAACTCAAACTAGACTATGTGAAAATGGGGATTTTTGCCATATGTAACTGGGAGGTCTCTTGAAAGATCATCAGGCATGGTTGAATATAGGGCTTTAGTGTTCTTTCCCCACATTTTCCATTTCTCTTTTTAGTGCTTGTCTCATTTTTCCTCTGCTTGATTTCTTTTTCAAAGAAGCTCACTTTCGGGGCACCTGGGTGGCTCAGTGGTTAAGCCTCTGCCTTCGGCTCGCATCATGATCCCGGAGTCCCAGGATCGAGCACCACAGAAGGCTCCCTGCTCACAGGTAGCTTGCTTCTTCCCCTCTCACTCCCACTGCTTGTATTCCCTCTCTGGCTGTGTTTCTCTCTGTCAAATAAATAAAATCTTTAAAAAAAAAAAGCTCACTTTCATTTGCTGTACCTCATATGCTACGTAGTCTTTAGGCGTGGAGTACAAGAGAAGGAATATGTTTTTGTATAGTTCGTTGGAAAGTCTCTTTAAGAAAGACTTCGAGTAGACTGTCCCTTTGTCATTCAGACTGGATTTGGTGTGAGGGAATACTTTAATTGGCGATGCTTGGGTTTGTGCCCAGCCTGGAGAAACTGGGATTAACCCTGTCCAGGTTGCTCTCAGAGCAGTTTTTTATTTTATTTTATTATTTTATTTATTTTATTTTAATTAATTAATTATTTTTTTAATGAATGGTTCCCTGAAGGCAAAGATTCTGAAGGAAAATCATTTCCATTACAGTCGGAACATTTGGTTCAAATCCTCATTCTGATGCTTTTAGCTGTGTGGTTTTGGGCAAGGCACTAGACCTCCCTTAATTTCTTCGTTTTGATAAGTAGAGATAATAAGACCAAATGAAAGGACTTCCATGAGGTCTTTCATAGCAGATATTCACTGAATGCCTCCTCTTTGCCTCATGTTGTGTTAAGAGTAGGTACTTTGGTGAAAGCCAGGCTCTTAGACTCTGAGTCCATCAGAAGATGAAAACAATGCAGAAAAACGGTAACAGAGTGATAGTTGTGACCATCTGGTACTATGGAAACACTGAGAAGAAGTGTCTTCCTCAGACTGGGGACTCAGAAGAAATTGACACTTGAACTGAATCTTCAAGGTTAACGAGGTATTGGCCAGGTGGAGAAGGTAAGGAAAAGCAAACTAGTTTTTGGGAACAACCTCAGGGAATCCTGAGAAGTTCAGTTCATCATGGAGGTGCAAGGAATTTGGTACATCTGGAATGAAAAAGCTGAAGCTCAGGCTGATGTCCTCAAATGGCCTTAGGAAGAGGGTTAGGTTTGTCCTGAAGGTGATTGGGAGCCATTGAAGGGTTTTAAGCTGAGGGAGAAAATAACTGGGCATCTGTTTTAGGCATGTTGCTTTGGCAGGACATGGGAAATAGTTTGGATAGGATTAAAATTCAGGGGAAGAAGATGAATTACAAGGATATTGTAATTCAGGCTTAACATGAGGAGAGCCTGGAACCATGAAGATGGAGGGAAGGGCGAAGGGCAGTGTCCAGATATTTAGAAGGTGCACTTGATAGCACTTGGGGGTTGATTGGTTGGCAGGGGTGGGGGATTAAGGATAGCCTTCACATATCTGGATCCCTAGTAATATTGTTCGCCATGAGGAGTTGGAGTGGGTCTTTGGAAACATGAGAAATTCTGTTTTGACTATGTTGTGTTTAAATTGCCTATGAGATATTTAGAAGGGGTCCATTTTATTATTCTTTAAAACATTAGTGGAGGGTATGGGAAGATTATCTTTGGTTTCAAGGTTTGTTGGAAGTACACAAGGGAAGAGACACTTTGGGTTTAGAGTGTTCCTGAAGCTTATATATCAGAATGCATCTTGCAGAAAATGACATTGTTTAGGATACAACCTAAGTTTCAGTGACCACTCTGTTCTTTGTTCATCTAGGATTTATACTTCCTTCCCAAAAGGATTTGGTTATGCCAGTTTCTCATTGTTTGATTTGGAAAAATTTCATGGCTTGCTTCCCTGCCAGGCACCTCCATCGTCAGGTGTGGTTGGTATATTTTGTGTCAAGATAATATTTGTTTACTAATGTATCCAATTCCTGGTTCAATAACTTGTAGCTAGGTTAGTAAAGTTGCTTTCTCTTAAGTTGTTTGATATTAGTCACAGTAAGTTAAATAAAGAAAGAGGACTGTTTTGCTGAGGTTACTTGTTCCACTGGGGAGAGCCAGGTAGCTACTTGAATTTTCATGGTCTCTCCTCTTGTGCACTGGGAGATAAGTCTGTGAGACTTGGAAAGAACTTTCCAGATAGCTGTAGCTACCAGTGGAAATTAGAGTGAAAGAAATTTTTTTGAAGTACCTGAACTGATTTTATTTCATTATGTTGGTTATCAGTAAAACTAGAAATAATCAAGATTTTAGTTTTTGAAATACTTATTTTACTTCTAAATTTGTTATATAGGCTAATAACTGGCTGTAATTTGCTGGTATGGTGTTTATTTTGAGCTTGTTCAAATTTTTTTTTAATATTTTATTTATTTGACAGAGTGAAACACAGCCAGAGAGGGAACACAAGCAGGGGGAGTGAGAGAGGGAGAAGCAGGCTTCCCGCCGAGCAGGAAGCCCGATGTGGGACTCGATCCCAGGTCTCCAGGATCATGACCTGAGCCGAAGGCAGTCGCTTAACCAACTGAGCCACCCAGGCACCCCTTGTTCAAATTTTTTTAATTAAGTTTTTAACTTTAATATTGGTATAGTTAACACTCAGTGTTATAATAGTTTTAGGTGTACAATTTAAATTGTCAGTCTAAGTGTCCTTAACTAGTTTTTAATGCCTTATTAAAAAACATGTTGAAAACTAGAATAGTTGATATAAGCAGGAAAAACCTACAATTTTGCTTTCTGCCACCAGATGGTGCTTGTGTACTGATAAAACAACGTAGAGACTGGGTGAGTTCACACTGGTTGGTATTCCAGGGCCAGTGGCTAACTGATAAATGAGAGGTTAAACCACATAAAATCACTAATATTTGACCTTTTCTTGTCCTATAAATATGTTGGTTTCACATGGTGAAGCCTAACAGAAAAAGGTCAGCCACGTACACAACTTTTAAGAAAGTAAGGGAGGTGATTTCAGGGTAAATGAGGGATTTAGTCTGGGCCAGAAGCTCTTCTCTTAGGTAGGCGGTATTTAAAATTAAGTATAAGAACTAGTGGACATTGTAACTCTTTAAAATGAAACTCATTGCAACTCTTACTTATTTGATAAGACCAGATATGACACACTTCATTAAAATGAAGTATAAAGAGGGTCCCCCCTACATCTGTTTCCCCAAATATTAGACAAAAATGAAATTATTAAAAACATTTTAGGGCCTTATGCTTCTGGCTATAACTGGGACCAGATTTACCCTTCCACCATAAACACCTAGAACACTTAGGTAAGGTTCTTACATTATACACGAACTGACATAATATGATATGAAGGGAAATTGTGGTAAGTTAAAGATGTGTATTGATGGAGAGAAAAAAAATAATTAAGAATACAGTAGTGGCTATAAAATGAATAAAAAATGTGATCTAAAAGCAGAAAAGAGGGAGGAAAAAAGGAGTGAGGAACACATGGAACAAATAGAAAACAAGAAGATGATAGATTTCAGCCCAACCATAATCAATAATTATGTTAAATGTAAAAGGTTTAAGTGCTTTAGTTAAAAGGTGGAGAATGTCAGACTTGATAAAATAACAGGAAATACAACCATATGATATGTAAAGAAATCCACTTTCAATATAAAGACACAGTTTGGTTAAAAGGATAGAAAATGGTATTTCATGCAAGCATACAATAAAGCTGGAATGGCTATATTTATATCAGACAAAAAGAAGTATTATCAAAAATAAAATTACCAGTGATGAAAGGGTAACATCAGGAAGACCTAACCATTTTAATTGTCATGTACCTACTAGCAGGCCTTAGAATAACTAGATAGAAAATTAAGAAACTAAGGCACTAGTGTGGACTGAATTGTGTACTCTCCAAATTCATGTATTGAAGCCTTAACCTGAAATGTGATGGTATTTGGATATAGAACCTATGGGAAGCATTTAGGTTTCTATATGTCATAAGGGTGTAACCCTCATTATGAGGTTAGTGGTGTTTTAAGAGCAGACACCAGATACCTAGCTCTCTACGCCCCATATCCTCTGCCCTTGCTGTGTAAGGACATAAAGGTGGTTGTCTACAAGCCAGGAAGGAGCTCTCAGAAACTGACCAGGTTAGCACCTTGATCTTAGACTTCCGGTCTCCAGAACCTATGAGAAAATACATTTCTGTTCTTTAAGCCACCTTAAACATGGTGTTCTGTTATGGCCGGCCAAACTGACTAAGATAGCTGTAGAGTTCAGTAACACTGTCAGCTGGTGTTCTGGAACTCCCTATTGAATAAGAGCAGAATATGCATTCTTGTCAAGCATATATAAAACATTCACCACGATGGATGATAGACTCTGCTATAAGACAATTCTCAATAAATTTACGAGAATTGAAATAACACAAACTATGTTCTCTGATCACAAAGGGATTGTTAGAAATAAAAATGATAAAAAATACCTGGAAATTCCACAAATACTTGGAAATTAAACACAAACTTCTCAATAACTCATGGACCAAAGGAGAAGTCATAAAGAATATTAGAAAAATATTTTGAACTAAATGAAGATGCAAGTGAAACACTGAGATGTGGATGCAGCTAAAGCAGTGCTCAGAAGGAAATGTATAGCTTTAAATGCTTATGTGAAGAAAGAAAAATGTCCAAAATTAATGCTTTAGGCTTCCCCCTTAAGAAGCTGGAAAAAGAAGAGCACATTAAATTTGAAATACAGAAAAGGAAATAAAAAAGACAGGGGCAGAAACCAATGAAATTGAAAATGGACTATAGAAAGAGTTCATGAAATCAGTGAAATCAAAAGCTGCTTCTGGGAAAGGATTAATAAATTTATAAGTTTCTAGCTGGCCTGACAAAACAGAGAAGGCAAAGATACGTATTACAAATATCAGAAGTAAAAGAAGGAATCATTCTAATATTGAAAGAACTATATGGAAATTTTATGAATGACTTTATAAATTTGATAACTTAGATCATTGGTTGGCAAACTCTAACCCTCAGTCTCACTGCCTGCTTTTGTAAATAAAGTTTTATTAATGTCCACTTAGTTATGTATTATCTACGTCTGCTTTTGAACTTTAACAGCAGAGTAATTGTGACAGACTATATGGCCTGCAAGCTTAAAATGTTTACGTTATGGCCCTTGAAGGAAAAATTTGCTGAACCCTGACGTAGATGAATTGAGCAAATTTATAAGAAAGCACAAATTACTAAAACTGGCTTAAAGACAAAAAGCAAAAACAAATACAAAAAACCCTAAGTAACTTAAAGAAGTTAAATTTGTATGAGAAACTTTTTCACAAAGAAAACTGAAATCTCAAATGATTCCACTAATAAATTCTGTCAAACATTGAAGAAATAGTATCAGACCTTAGAAAACAGGAAAAAGGAACACTTCCCAACTAATTTTATGAGGCCAGCATTATCTGAAACCAAATCTAGACAAAGACCTTACAAGAAAAGAAAACTTCAGATCGGTATGCTTTGTGATCACAGATGTAAAAATCCTTAACAAAATATTAGTAAATTAAACTCAGCAAAATTTAATAATACAATATATCATGATTAAATGGAGTTTATCTTAGAAAAGCATTAACCATATTAATAAAATAAAGGAAAAAATATGAGCATCTTATAGATACAGAGAAATCATTTGATAAAGGTCAACACTCATTCAGGATACAGGCTTCTCAAACTAGGAGTGGAAAGTAATTTTCTTAATGTGCTAAGGGATTTGTCTAAACAACATCTAGCTGATGTCATATATTGTGACAAAAGATTGAATACTTGTAAGATGGGAGACAAGACAATTATAGACACGTTATCACTTCCATTTAGCATTGTACTTGAGTTCTAGCAAATGTAATAATAAGAAATAAGTGGGGGAAATATTGGGAAAAAAGAAATAAAATGTATGCAAACACCATGATTTTTTAGAAAATTCTAAGAACTCAAAAAATGAGAAGGTACTAAAATAAATGAATTGAGTAAGGTCACAGGATACAAGATCAATGCACAAAAAATTAAAAGCATTTCTCTTTAATAATAATGAACAACTGGAACATTAAAGTAGCACAAAGCATGTCATACTCAGGATTAAACCTAACAGAGTATGTACACAACATGTATACTGACAACTAAAAATTATTGTTCAGATAAAGAAGACTTAATATAGTTAAAATATCAATTATTTCAAAGTTAACATAGAGCTGCAATGCAATCCCCATCAAAATCACACCAGGGTATTTTTTTGGTATGTAAAATTTATAATATTAGCATTTGCGTAGGATGTAACAGACCTGCAATAACCAGAGAGTTTTGAAAAGGTAGACAATATGGAGAGCCCATACTACCTGATTCTTAGACTTGTTAGAAGCTACAGTAATCAAGGCAGCGAAATATTGGCATGAGGAATGATATACAAATAAGTGGCACAAAATAGAACAGAGGTTGGCAAACGAAGTCTAGCCAGCCGATTTTTGAATTGGTCTACAATCTATGAATGGTTTTTACATTTTTAAATGGCTAGGAAACAAATTTAAGAAATGAGATTTCATAGCACATGAAATTTAGATGAAATTGAATTAGTATCAGTAAAGTGTTACTGGAGCATGGATATGATTGTTTTGTTTATGTATGGTCTAGAGTTGCTGTCATACTACAGCAGCAGACTGGGTAGGTATGACAGAGATTGTATGGCTTGCAAAGCCCTAAATATTTACTGAATGGCTTTTTACAGGAGAAGTCTGCTTGATCCCTGGAATACAGAGTCAGGAAATAGACCCACTCATGTATAGTCAATTTGTTGTTGTTGTTGTTGTTTTTCAAAATGAACAAAGATGTGGGTACCCTTTCCATTGACTAGTGGTAAAACAATTGGATATCCAGATTGGAAAAAAAAATGATTCTCAACCCTTACCTCACACCATAGACAAAAATTAATTAGAAATGGATCATAGACCTATATGTAAAAGTTAAAAGCTGTAACTTTTCAGAAGATGTATTGTTACTTTGGAGATAGGCAAAGATTTTATAGAACTCAAAAAGCATGAATCATAATTTACAGAGGAAAATATTTTCCTACTTTAGAGATAGCTAAAGGGAACATGAAAAGCATAAATCATAAAAGAAAAACTTGAGAAATTAAACTATGAAAATTTAAAACTTCTGATACTTGAAACTACTGCTTAAAAATGAGAAAGCAGAACATATACTGGAAGAAAACATTTGCAATACATATGTTGACAAAGGATTCGTGTCCAGAATATATAAATGAATACTTAAAACTCAATTAAGACAAGCAAGTGAACAAAGTAGAGAAAGAAATGACTGATAAGTGTCTAAAAGATGCTTGAAATCATTAATTATCAGGGAAGTGCAACTTAAAATTAAAATTTAAAAAGATGGGCAATACCAAGTGTGGTGGGACAGCTGGAACTCTCTTACGTTGTTGCTGTATGACTGATTTGTCATGGTTTGTTACTTTTTAATGAAATTAAATGCATGCTAATGCAGTAATTCCACTCCTGGTGTTTACCTAAGAGAAATTAAAAAATATGGCCATTCAAAGACTTGTATATGAATGTTTGTAGCACCTTTCTTTATAATGGTCCCTAACTAGTAATATCAAACATGTAAATGTTTTTTTTAAAATAAGATTTAATTAATTTTATTTGAGAGAGGGAGTGAGAGAGGGAGCAGCAGAGGGAGAAGGAGAAGCAGACTCCTCGTCCAGCAGGGAGCCTGATTTGGCTCTCAATCCTGGGAGTCCCAGATCATGACCTGAACTAAAGGCAGATGCTTAACCAACTGAGCCACCGAGGCACCCCAATGTCCACCACCTAAATGGTTAAACAAATTATAATATAGCTATGCCATGGAATATTACTCAGTAGTAAAACATTTGGTTCAAGCAACAATATGAACAAATACGAAAAACATTATGCTGTATGAAAGAAGCCAGATAAGATTCTATTTTTGTGACATTTTAGAACTGGCAAAACCTATCCCATGGTGACAGAAAGCAGCTCATTGGTTGACTAGATCTGAAGATGGGGATTTTTTTCTACAAGGAGACTTTTGGGGTGATGGAAATGTTCTGTACCTTGATTTTAGTGATTGTTATACAAGCATATATCAAAACTCATTAACTATGTGCTTAAAATAGGCCCAGTTCATTACATGCAAATTTTATCTCAATAAAGCTGAGATTTTTTTTTTTTTTAAAGATTTATTTATTTGAGAGAAAGAGAGTGAGAGAAAGTGTATGGGATGGGGAGCAAAGGCAGAGAATCTGCAAGCAGACTCCCCACTGAGCGCAGAACCCAGTGGGGCTTAATCTCATGACCCATGAAGTCAGGACCTGAGCCAAAAACCAAGAGTTTGTACTTAACCGACTGAGCTACCCAAGCGCCCCAAGCGGAGGTTTTTTTTTTTTTTTTTTTTTAAGTTGATGTATATTTAAAAAAATATATTTTATAATACTGAATTTTCTTTGAAGCTAAAAATGTGTTGAAGAAAGCATCAGATTTTTGCCTCTCAAGCATTTCTCTGAAACCATTGTAAATGTTTTAGGAGGGGCTAAAATATTTACCTCATAGACTGAGGATAAAATGATATGTCTGTAAATTGGTTAGCTTTTGCCTCTGTTCAATAAATGTTATTTAATTGTTAGCCTTTATTATATTGCAGGTAATATGGTCTAGTTGTAAGTACAGGTTTTGGAGTTGAAATGATGGCTGTGTGGATTTGAGCAGGTTACTTAACCTTCTAATTCTCAGTTAACTCATCTGTAAATTGGGGAGAATAAACTATGCTTCCTCACATATCCTGTCTTCAGGATTAAATATGAGACTCCTGTGACTGCACATGGTCTATTACCTAACTTTACCATAGTGTTTGTAATTCCTTAAGAAGAATTTAAATATTGGAGTATTTGTCCTAGGACATTGTTATTTTTGAGAGGTTTTTAGTAATTCACTTCTGCCCAATTAAAAAAAATCAGGCATGATTCTGTTACCATTTGTAAGTATTCATTTCACAGAAGGAATGACTGATTCTATTAAACAAATATGAATACTTTTGGTCTTTTGTTGCAATTTAGTTGATCCTGGAATGATAGTGCCATTGCAGCCCAGGAAGTCATGTCTCCCTTGGAAAACCATGCACATCAGCAGTTATGAATTTGAGATTTAAACACAAGCCTCAGAAAATTAATAAAAATAACTATTTGTGGCATTTATGCACATACCTCTACTGCCTTGTCAAAACTTGATCCATTTCACCTTTGATCTTTCAACTTTTTCACTTTCATTCCCAAGGAATGGCTAGTCTGTGTTTCCTTGCGGCTGAATTAGTATTCAAGGACTTGTAACCTTGTAACAAATTTCCCATGATACAAATTTAGAACTCCAGACTCCTTTGTTCTGCTCTTACAGGTAGTCAGGCGAGCCTAGGGCTCACCATTTAATTTTGTTATTAGAGACTGTTTAAATTATCTGGTAGGTTAATAAGTAAAAAAAGTTTTTAAATGTCACACAAATTAAACATTTTTTATATCTACCTAAAACAAAAACAAAAGCAGAAGTAAGTAAAAGCCAATCCTTAAATTAAAAAATGACTTTTTATAATTCTGGGTTGATGATCTTATTTGGCCACTTACTTTCATAATTCCCTTGAGAATTTTTTGGAGTTCTTTATGCTGAAAGTTTAAAAATTATTCTCCATAAAGATGAGTATAAAGAAAGTAGCACCAAAAGGATTATTACTGTAAACCCTCTTTTCCCACAAGTTTATCATGATTCTTCAGGAAAATGCACCCAGAACTTAAATTTAATAAATGTATTGTCATATTTTTTTTGCAAGAAGTAATTTTTCTGGGCACATATTTGTTTTTAAAATTTCAGCAATTTTCATCCTAGATTATGGGAAGCAGCATTCTCTGTTCTCTCATTTGAAACTAATTTTACTAATCAATTGTTCATCCTCTGAAAACCAAGTACAATATTTAGTTCCCTTTGTGTTTGAAGCAGTGCTATATCACAAATTTTCTTTTGTATAGTTCAACAGATCTCCTTTAGCAGTGCTTACTTACTTGTGTTTAAAAAATATCTGGACAAAATGACAGTTTAGCTTGTGAAGACCTTGTTAATGTGGCATGTAACATATAGATGAATAGGCTTTCTATTTTCAGAATTGTGCAAAAAAAATTCAAACAGGTTGCTAGTCTTAGCTCTGAGAAATTTGAAAAACTCTTTTCCACTTGCAGAGAGAGTTCCTTTATGAATTGGAAAACATTATCTACTAGGCTTTTTTTCTTAATATTCAATAACTTTTTGTATGTTTTTTCAAACTATTGATTTTTAGCAAAATGTTTATGAAGTTTTTAATGCTAATTGGACTTAGAAAGAAATTTAAGTATTTTTTTTTAAAGATTTTATTTATTTGACAGAAACGTAGCCAGAGAGGGAGTGAGAGAGGGAGTGAGAGAGGGAGAAGCAGGCTTCCTGCTGAGCAGGGAGTCCGACGTGGGACTCGATCCTGGGTCTCCAGGATCATGACCTGAGCCGAAGGCAGTTGCTTAACCAACTGAGCCACCCAGGCGCCCCTAAGTATGGTTTTTAATGCAAGTGCTGTGACTGTTAATGAGAGTTTATATTACATGTTTAGAGAAGTTTCTGCAATAATAGGATTTCTTGGAAATGGGGTATTGTGTCTAATAAATTCTGGGCAGGATTCTGCATGAGCATCAAAATAGGCCATGTTCCAAAGTTTGTTTTTATGTTGGTTACTGGAAACTTAGAATGTATTTCTCATGGAAAGATTGTGGTAAATGGTGGCAGAGTTCCCAAGATAGCCCATAAAAGCTATTTTTAATTATAGTGAACAGTGTACCTTGTAAATATTTCTAAATTAGGTTTCCAAGGAATATTTTCCCCCAGTGTCACCTGATCAATAGCACTGAGCCTCTTGCAACAGTAGCCAGAGTAGAAAAGAAACAAAGGTTTCAGATACATGAGAGATGATGGAGAAGGACACTTCCTGCCTTCACAGCTTTACCTTCAGGTTGTTTATAAATAGGAGCAATTTTGTCAGTCTAAGGAAGGGCCAGTGCCTTAGGTGCTAGGCATGCTTTAGAAGAAGGCTTAAAGACAGGACTAGGTAAAACGAGATGCAGAAGTATCTGATGGGCAGCTGAAGATGGAAAAAGTGACAGAGGCACTGACTTACCTAGCTTAGGGCATAATGGGTAAGATGTGCCTTATACATAGCAGTGGTATTGAATTTAATGTTTGGTGTAGTCTGAAGTTGGTAAGAGGGGAGATGGCATGCTAGAATAAAAAAAAACTCCTGTATTTTGTAGGGAAATTTCTAGTTTAAAAATAAATCCGTATTGCCCAAATTTGGCTTTGTACAAGGGTTCTCATTTCTCCACATGGTTGCCAAACTTATGATTTTTTGATAATGGCCGTCCTAATGAGTGTGAAGTGGTCCAGCCAATTTTAACACCACCTTCAGTTCCATATTCTTGTCTGGGGACACTCTCCCCGTCCTTGATTCACTGGAACTAGGAATATATTTATTCCTAGGTTGATTCAGAGAAAAGAGAATAATGTAGAGGTTTAAGTTTAGAAAATATTTCAAACAGTAAAATAATTTCAATATGTTGGTGCCAGTCACTAGTTCTTGAGAAATGAGATGCTGGTGAACATGAAGATGACACTGCTCTTACTCTTGAGCTCACAGCCTAGTAGATAATTATAACAGAACGATAATGACAGAGTGATTACTGTGGATACCTCAGAAATACACTGGAAGGTTGTTGGGATACCTGAGTGGCTCAGTTGGTTAAGTGTCTGCCTTCATCTCAGGTCATGATTCCAGAATCCTGGGATCGAGTCCCAGATCCAGCTCCTTGCTCTGTGGGGAGCCTGCTTCTTCCTCCCTGCCTGCTGCTCCTCCTGCTTGTGCTCTCTTTCTTTCTGTCAAATAAATAAGTAAAATCTTAAATAAAAGAAGTACATTAGAAGATTATTTGATTTCTTTAACACCAAGATCAGTAATGAGGCATACCATCCCCAAAACTGTTTGTTCAGCATCATCCGAGACAGATGAGCTTATGCAGTTAGAGAAAAGAGAATAATCTAGAGGTGTAAGTTTAGAAAATATTTCAAACAGTAAAATAATTTAATAAGGTAGCATAATGTAAAATTAACATCTAGAGTCAAGAGCTTTCAAATTTGCAAGGATTATTAGATAGAGTATGTAATAGAGAAAACTCAGTTTGTAATAATAATAAAGGGAATAAAATACTGAGAGATGAACTTATAAAGATATGTGCAGAAATTCTTGAGGAAAATTTTGGAGTACTCTTAAAAGACAAAAAACTACACTTCAGCAAATGAAAAGACACTGCTGTTGCGTAGGTTAGCTCAATATCATAAAAGCTAGTTAAAAAAATAAAGTGAATGAAAGTATAGAGAAAGATATAATGAAGATTAAAATAGAAATGGCAAGTTAGAACTGAGAAAAATTTTAACAAATTACAAGACCACAAACCTTTGCACAAATATATTTGACAGTCCAGATGACACAGCTAATGTCCTGGAGAAATACTGTTTACCAAAATAAGCCCCTTAGAAATAGAAAACTTAAGTGCGTCAATATTCACTGAAAAAAATAGAGAAAGTTAATAAACCTGCACAAAAGAACCAGGCCCACATAGTTTCACAGAGGTAGTCTATCTATTGAATTATCAAAGACCAGGTAGTCTTACTGTTTATATAGATAGATTAGACAGAGATAGAGACACAGGGGAATTTCCAAATATTAGTATACATAAATTTAAAGCAAAGGACTCAAGTGGAAAAAAAAGGGGGGGGATTTCTGAATTCTCTTTACAAAACAAGTATCACATTGTTACTTAAACCTAGTAAAGATAGTGCAGAAAAGGAAATTGAAATCTAATACCAAATATAAATAATGTAAGAAAAGCAAAGCATGAACAAATAGAATCCAATACCAAGTTAGTAATAATACATTCGAGAAAAGAGTTTGAGTTGAATTTAATTCACTGATTCTAATCCTTTCATTTTTATTGATATAATTATTAAAGGGTGTGAACTTTGCTCTGATCATTGTTTTACATGTGTCTTATAGATCCAGTTATATATTATTTTTGGTATCATTTTTGTTAGTTCTGTAATTTCAGTTTGTATTTTCCTGTTACTATAGAAGTTCAGCAAAGGTTTTGTTTTTCAGGTAGAGAGGTGTTTTTTTTTTTAATTTTACAATTTTTAAAAAAAGATTTTATTTATTTATTTGACAGAGAAACACAGCTAGAGAGGGAATACAAGCAGGGTGAGTGAGAGAGGGAGAAGCAGGCTTCCCGCTGATCAGGGAGCCTGATGCGGGGCTCGATCCCGGGACTCCAGGATTATGAACTGAGCCGAAGGCAGATGCCTGACGACTGAGCCACCCAGGCGCCCCTAATATTACAGTTTTGTTATTAATTTCTGATTTATCATTTTGTGATCCAAGACTGTTTTTTGTGGTTTTTGTTTTTGTGTTTTGTAATATTTCTGCTGGGTGGCACTCATGCTTCCTTTGCTACTTAATGTGGGATCAGTGAGAGTATTGCATTTGCACTTGAGAAGAAGTATAAAGGATATAAAGTTTGATGTATATATGATCTTCCATAAGATTTTTGTTGTTTAGGTCTTCCATATCTTTCCTTTTTTTTTTTTTTTTTTTTTTTTTTTTTTTTTTTTTTTTTTTTTTTTTTTTTTTTTTTTTTTTTTTTTTTTTTTTTTTTGCCTCCTTGATCTGTGTTTTACCAAGAATGGTATATTGAAATGTCTTAGTATTTGTGTGCTTCTATCTGTATCTCCTTGCATCTCCTTTAGTTTTTGCTGTATGAAGGTAGTTGCTGTTACTTGGCACATAGATATCCATGACTGTTTATATTATTGGAGATTGCAGATTCTAACATTAGAAAATGTCCTTTACAGTAATGCATTTTATTTCTTCTAAAGATTTTATTTATTTGAGAAAGAGAATGAGAGAGAGAGGGAGCACAAGCAGGGGGAAGGAGCAGAGGAAGAGAAGCAGACTCCCCACTGGGATCATGATCTGAGCTGAAGCCACGCGCCCAACTGACTGAGCCACCCAGGCGCTCCACATTAATGCATTTCAGGTGGAATTCTACTTGGATACCAGGATTTTAATTTCTGTTTGTTTTTTTTTTTTTTACATTTCCATTAATCTAGTATATCTTTATCCTTTTATTTTTAGTCTTTCTCTGTTTTTTGGTATGCTATTACCTACAGTTTATACTTGGGTCATGCTTAGTGAGACTAATTAAAAATCTTATTCTTTTAAGCCCAACACATATATGACTTGAGAAACAAAGTCAGATTTTTTTTGGTGGGGTGGAGTCTAATTTGGGATTGGTTAATAGGATTTACTCTTGGGTGGTTATCATAAATTAAATGACCTAAGTCTGCTCTCCCAAATTTTGACGAAAATATATATGGAGTGCATGATAAGATAAAAGCATTTTGTAAAACAAATAATTGTATCAGCAGAAAGGTATTGAAATTAACAGCATTTTAATTTTTTTACCCTTCCTGAGTATATCAAATTAAAGAAGATGCTGCTAGGTAAAATAATTGATATAATTAATAGTGATTTGATATCTCTTAGGTGTGACTTTTTGGACTTCCTTGAAATTGAGAAGCTGAACACGTGTAATGAACGCGTAACACATCCTATTGCCAGTCAGTAGTTTCTAACTTTTTGTTTTCAACAAATTGCAAGAGGATTTGTTCAAGTTATCAACTGCCATGTCATTAAAAGCAATTTCTGATGGTAGATGTAACAAAATATTTTTTTGCTGTAACAAAAGTCAGGGCTGATTTACCTCTTCATGTAAATAATGTTTCTCAATGATTATACCTAGGAAACTGTGAAATCAGAGTAAAAATTGAGAATCTATCTCATTTTAGTAGTGAGAAGTATTCTTTCCTGTCCATCTCACTGAGAAGCATACCTGCTAAGATTTTACTTTTTGTTTAAAAATTGTTCATTGAAGTGTATAGTATTTATGTTGTTCCATTTATTATCTACTAATAACAATTCTAATAGTGACTCATTCCAGATTTTTTAAAAAAACTTATATGTGCCTATGGTGACAGGAAATGCAAAACATATAAAAATTTTAATATCCATATTTTTATGCATTAGATTATGATAGAATGAGCAATAAAAGACTTCCAGGTATAAAAGTTAACAGTATAAAATTCCATGGAGAAAGTGGAATAAGATGCAAGTTTCAAGAAGATAAAAAATTATATAAAATTCTTCATATTCTGAAGCAAATTTTTGTGTTGTTGAGGGTAGATAGCAACTTGTTAGGATATTTTGATTCCTTTGGATACATTCAGAGGAGTAACATAACACTTTTATTTTAAATTGGTAATATTTATAGTAAACCAGAAACTATATTCTTTGTATTTAAGCCAATGAAAAATTTTAGGTGCTAATGAAATTTTAGATGAAATGTGCAAGAATATATGTAGCTTTCCGAATTCCTTTATGGGGTATGAACATTGCTGCAGCTGTACCCGAAGTGAAGCTGAGTTAGGGATGACCGTTGCGAAATGCAGTGAAGCTGAGTTAGGGATGACCGTTGCGGAATGCAGTGAAGCTGAGTTAGGGATGACCGTTGCGGAATGCAGTGAAGCTGAGTTAGGGATGACTGTTGTGGAATGCAGTGAAGTGGTATATGTTTTTATCTTGATTTTCACATGGATTGGCAAATGTGGTAGCATGATGAAAATGGCTTGATAATTTAAAAGTCTTGAACACAGATAAAGCGGTCATAATTAATATTTTGAACATCACACCCAAAAGGGAAATCTTATTTCCATATCTGGTATTTAATATAATTCTCCCATTTATAAGTAATACAATTGTATTCTTTGTCAGCATTTCTGATATAATACAGGTAAAAATACTTATGTTGAACCATTAGAGGGCAGCGTGAATATATCTTTGGAATTAACTTTAACAGTGTATGAATGCTTTTGAGTCATAGGATTAACACAAGCATCTTTTAAATAAACTTGGAAGATTTTTAGTTAAAACTAAAACCTCTCATTCTAAACTTAATTTTTACCTTGATTTTCATCTGAAGAATTACCTAGTTAGTATTATTAGATTCTCCATGAAAAAAGGATGTGAAGACAGATTTGGGAAATGCTGTACACTTTATCCCTCTTAAAGATTCCTAAAGATGTCATGCACAAAACTATGTATCTTGGTGGTTCCCGACCCTGGCTGAACATCAGGGTCTCCTGAAAAGGTTTAACACGTCTGATGCCATACTCTATCTAGACTAATTAAATCAGAATATTTGGTTGGAGAGTTTGAAAACCAGTGTTTTAAAAAGCTCCCCAGGTAATTCTAATGCCCAGCCATTGGAATAGCGACCCAAACACACATTACCCTCTTTTAACATCAATGATTATTTTATGTTATGCTGGTTTAAGTAGTCATAGAACTTTTGAAGGAGTTAAACCAGAAGGTAAAAATTACAGTTAACCACAGCCCTCAGGGAATCAGTTGTTCTGGACAGCTAAAATTTCCAAATTGCTAAGAATTTACCTGTTTTTAGAAATTAAAACTTTACTTATCTCAGTAATTGTGGTTCACAATTTTTCTAAAAGTTATGGCAAACATTCTCATGTTAAAAATGCCACAATTATGCATATAAAGACTCGTGTTGACTCAGTTTCAGCCTTATAAATGATAAACCTAAGTCTTGCAAGACAAATACATGGTTTGTTCTTATGTCAGATACTCCTAGACATCAGTTTCTCCTGTACCCAAGTCTATTTTTGTTACTTTCAGAATGTCATCTTATTTTTTGTTGTATGTCGGTGTACTTTCGTGTAGCAGTGTTTGCCCTCCACCTCTTTAATGCTCTTTAACTGCTATTGCCTTTTAAACTGATAGGGCAGTTAGCATTGGGAGCAAAGAATAACAAGGCTTTGAATTAGGCTCCAAGATGATTCTGTAAGTGTAAAAAAGTACATGAGCTTTATTTGCTTCATGGATTTTTTTTTACTTCAGAATTTGTTTCTTCATACATTTGAAGTTTTTTCTGCATTTCAGGTAGAATGAAGTTGCCAGTTAGCTGAATACAGTTTAATGAATGTATATAGATATGTAATCACATAAAATACTTTGGAAAGGAGCAGAAATAGCGATTGCTTTAATAAATTTCATAAAATCACCTTCTCAACATTAGAGGAGAAAGCGTTCATTTGTGCACAATTTTCCCCTTTCTTTTGATCTTGGTTCTCTCTCTCTCTCACTCTGTTTCTTAAAAAGAGAGAGAGACAGAGAAACTTAACTTTCCAAAATGAGAAGGTTTGCATGTGTATTCTTATGAAATTGCCAAGTTCCATAATTTTTTTCATGTCCCCTCTACAAAAGTGTTCCTTTATCAAGTTGACTTTTTTATTTGGTATTGCTTTTTTTTCCCATCTAGAATCTGTATGTACTTTTTTTTTTCTTTTACCCTGTTCTTTGTTTGTTTTAATTTCTTTTTATCAACAGAATTTCTTGTTGGGAACCAAAAAGCAAACTTTTTTTGTAGCTCTGATTTTTGGATGTAACAATTCTGTTCACTGTTTTAAAGGAAAGAAAGAAGGAAGGAAAGGGAGGGAGGGGAAAAAAGGGAAGGAAAGGAAAGGAAAAAAAGGTGTCTGGGTGGCTCAGTTGGTTAAGTGTCAGGTCATGATTCCAGAGTTCTGGGATCGAGCCCCGAATTGGGCTCTCTGCTCAGCAGGGAGTCTGCTTCTCCCTCTGCCCCTCACCTCGCTCTCTCACTCTCTCAAATAAATACATAAAATCTTTATTAAAAAAAAGTAAAAAAGAAAGAAAGAAAATAGAAGAAAGGGAAAAAAAGGTTGGGCTGTGGACATTTTTCTTTGTTTTTTTCTGATAGTTGTGGATTAAAAGTCAACAGAGATAGAAGTTGGTTTCTCATAAATATTTGTTAACATTTCTGTCTGAGGTGTATAAGCAGTGCGTATACTCAATAGAAAATCGGGTAAGGACATTAAGGACATTTCACCAAAGAAGGCATATGGATGGCAAAAAAATAATGAAAAGATGTTCAACATCTCTAGCCATTAGGGAGATGTAAATTGAGACCATTGTGATGTGTTACTACTCACTTACCAGAATGATGACAACAACAGAAATAATGACAACAACAAATTTTGGTAAGGATGAGGAGAAATGGGATCTCTTATACATTTCTGGTTCTGGCGCAAAATGGCTCAGCCACTCTGGACCATAGTTTGGCAGGTTCTATAAAACTAAACATACATACCATGTGACTCAGATGTTATACTCTGAGAACATGTCCCAGAAAAATGAAAGTTTATGTTCATATAAAAACTATATGAACATTTGCATGTGGTTTTTATTTTTTATTTTTATTTTTTAAAAGATTTTATTTACTTGACAGAGAGAAACACAGCCAGAGAGGGGACACAAGCAGGGGGAGTGAGAGAGAGGAGAAGCAGGCTTCCTGCCAAGCAGGGAGCCCAATGTGGGACTCAGTCCCGGATCTCCGGGATCATGACCTGAGCCGAAGGCAGTCGCTTAACCAACGGAGCCACCCAGGCACCCCTATGTGTACATAAATAATCACTGTATTAGCTTCAACTCACAAATTTTGATATGCTATTTTTCTTTTTTTAAAGATTTTATTTATTTATTTGACAGAGAGAAACACATTTAGAGAGGGAACACAAGCAGGGAGAGTGAGAGAGGGAGAAGCAGGCTTCCCGCAGAACAGGGAGCCCAATACAGGGCTTGATCCCTGGACTCCAAGATCATGACCTGAGCTGAAGGCAGACGCTTCAACAACTGAGCTACCGAGGCGCCCCGTTATATTTTATTTTCATTCAGTTTCATGTATTTTAAAAAAATTTCCCTTGATACTTGTTTTTTTAACCTATGGATTATTTTAGAAGTGTTTTGTCTAGCTTCCAAATATTTGGCGATTTTTCCTGTTAATTTTCTGTTGTTCATGTTTAGTCTGATTCCATTGTGGTCAGAGAATATGCCCTCTGTACTTTCACTTCGTTTAAATTTGTTGTGATTTGTTTTAAAGTTCAGGATATGGTCTGTCTTGGTATATGTTCCATGAGTATTTGGAAGGAATATGTATTCTGCCGTAGTTGGGAGCATGTTCTGTAAATATTGATTTAATTCTGTTAGCAAATAGTGTTGTTGAGTTTGTCTTTTTTTTTTTTGCTGATTTTTGTCTGGTTCTGTGAGTTGTGAGAAGCTTATTGAAGTCTCCAATGATGCAATTGTGGATTTGCCTATTTCTCTTTCAGTATATCAGTTTTGCTTTACCCATTTCGCAGCTGTGTTTGATGGAAACACACTTAGGATTGCTATGTTGTCTTGGTGGATTGAGCTTTTTATCCATACGTTTATGCTCCTTTTTGTTTTTGTCTGTTTACCCATAATTTTTCCTCATTTTTTTTCCTTTCTGAAGTTCCAAGATCCTTTTTTTTTCCCCCCTTTTCAACAACTTTGTTTCTGTTGTTTTAGGGTAGGTACACTGGCAATACATTCTTTTAGTTTTTCTTTCTCTGAAAATGCCTTGATTTTTCCTTCATTCCTGAGGATAAATTTATTTGGTATAGAATTTTATACTGACATTTTTTCCCCCTAGCACATGATAAAAGTTATTTCACTTTTCTTCTGGGCCTCATGGTTTCTGATGTGATATCCATTATTTTTCCTTTGTTGGTAAGATTTGATAAGGTGCATTTTTCTCTTGTGGCTTTCAAGATTTTTTGACTTTAGGTTTCAGGAGTTTGTCTTGGTGTAGATTTCTTTGGGTTTTGTCCTCTTTGGAATTTTCTAAGGTTCATGGAATCCGTTAATTTATATAACTTTTGACAAATATGAGAAATGTTCAGCCATTATTCTAGGGGGATAATTTTCAACCTTACATGCTTTTTCTCTTCTCCTGAGACAGAAATTACACAATTGTTAGATCTTTTGTATAGCCCTGTAGTTCTCTGAGATTTTGTTCACTTTTTTCCCTGAATATTTTCTTTCTGTTATTCATATTGGGTGAATTCATACTGTTCTATTTTCACTTCATTGATTCTTTTTTTTCTTTTTTTAGTTCAGAAGAATTTAGCAGGTTTATTTATAATTGTTATAAAGTTGAACTTTGAAATGTGCTCACTGAAACATTTTGACTTTCATTAATGCTTTATGTCCTTGCATTTATATTAAAAATTTACATGCAAATAAAAATGGAAAAACTGCCAGTATCTGATCTGTCCCCTATATAATTAGGTACCTTTTCATTCCATGGGGAAAAGTATCTAACAGTTAGAACTACCAGTAACAGGAAGATGAGAATCTTTTTTTTTTCTTTAAAGAATGAAATGCTTTCCATCGTAGATTCTTTTTTTTTTTTTTTTTTAAAGATTTTATTTATTTGACAGAGAGAAACACAGCCAGAGAGGGAACACAAGCAGGGGGAGTGAGAGACGGAGAAGCAGGCCTCCCGCCGAGCAGGGAGCCCGATGTGGGACACGATCCCGGGTCTCCGGGATCATGACCTGAGCCGAAGGCAGTCGCCCAACCGACTGAGTCACCCAGGCGCCCCTCCATCGTAGATTCTTAAGCACATTTTCTACATATGCACAGTCTAGCTGGATGTCTTTTGGCATTGCTGGCGTGTTTGTCATGGAGAGCACACAGGTGGTTGTCTTCAGAGACACTTACCAGAGAGGCCTCGTTTGCTTCCTGCGAAGCACCTGGAGCTGCACTGCAGCAGCACAGATCTGATTTGAAGTCCTGTGCAACTTCTCCCACTAGGTGCCAGAAAGAAGGTTTGTGGCTCAGAAGTTCAGTGGACTTCTTCTTCTTCTTCTTTTTTAAGATTTTTCTTTAAGAAAGAGAGAGCGAGAGTGCATAACAGAGGTGGGGAAGGAAGGGAAGAAGAATAGGGAGAGAGAGAATTTCATGCACTCTCAATGTTAGCATGGAGCCAGACTCAGGGCTCGGTCTCACGACCCTGAGATCATGACCTGAGCCTAAATCAAGAGTCAGTCCCTTAACTGACTGAGCCTCCCCAGTGCCCCTTAGTGGACTTCTGATATCCTCTAATTTCACTGAGGGCCACAGTACCAGGTCTGTAATGATGAGGTTTCTCCACCTCTCCTGGAGAGGGTGCACTCGAACCCTGGCTTTTGTAATTGCTTCCTTGGTGCTTTACCTTTGGTGGATTTGCAGGCAGTGTGCTTTGTAGGAGCCTCTTAACTTACACCCTTTCTACTTTGACTGGAGTTCTGTGAGCTAGAGGTGGCAGGTTGTCAGCTGTGAACAGTTAGAACTTCTCTGATTCTTATCTCTCATTCACTGATTCTTATCTCTCATATGAATTCTGAGTTGAGCCCATCTAATGAATATTTCATTTTGGTTATTGTATTTTTTTAGTTCTAAAATTTCCATTTGATTTGTTATATTATGTTTTTTTTTCTGGGATTAGACTTTTTGTTTCTTTGCTGAGACTTCCTGCTTTTTCATTTGTTTCATTTGTAATTGTTGATTGAAGTATTTTTATGATGGCTGTCCTAAGATACTTGTCAGGTGATTTCATCCGTGTCATCTTGATTTGGTATCTGGTGATTGTCTTTTCTCATTTAAACTGAGCTTTCCCTGAATGATTTTCATAGAATCCAGACATTGTGGGATTGTTATGAGACTTTGGGTCCTTTTTTTTCTTTTTAAAGATTTTATTTATTTATTTGACAGAGAGAGAGATCACAAGTAGGCAGAGAGGCAGGCAGAGAGAGAGGAGGAAGCAGGCTTCCTGCTGAGCAGAGAGCCTGACGCAGCCTCGATCCCAGGACCCAGAGATCATGACCTGAGCCACCCAGGCGCCTTTTGGGTCCTATTTTTAGTAGGCTGTTTTCGGCTACTGCACCAGCAGGAGATGTTTATCATGTTTATGTTTATGTTTATGCCAGGTTTGGGTGGAAATTCAGGTTCTGCACTTTGCCTCATTGACACCTTGTAACTTCACTTGGCCTTTGACACCATTCCAGCAGGGAAAAGGAACTTTTCCTTACAGCTGGGCGAGGATGGGAGTCTAGGTTCCTTACTTAGCCTTTGCTGACAGAGATCAGCTGGGGTTGCAGCTTTTTTTGTGTGGTGTATTGCTGGGTTAAGACAGTTACTGCCTAGGGGCGCCTGGGTGGCTCAGTTGGTTAAGCAACTGCCTTCGGCTCAGGTCATGATCCTGGAGACCCGGGATCAAGTCCCACATCGGGCTCCCTGCTTAGCAGGAAGCCTGCTTCTCCCTCTCTCATTCCCCCTGCTTGTGTTCCCTCTCTGGCTGTGTTTCCCTCTGTCAAATAAATAAAATCTTTAAAAAAAAAAAAAAAAAAAAAGACAGTTACTGCCTAGCTTTCTGTCCTGCCCAGCTGCCCTTTTCCTGGTTCTTTTGCTAGGGAGAATAGCTTGCTGTGTATTTCTTGGTTTTGGGTGTTTTTTTTTTTTTTGTCGTACACATTGATGTTTTCAGGTTACTGGCTTCTCTAGCACCCAACTCAGGATGTACTAGATCAAAGAGGAATCCCAGGAACCCCACTTGTATGTTGTTCCTTTGGTCTCAAGTTCTCTAGCCAGTCTTCTTCCGACTTGCAAAATTTTCTTATGCTTATTATATATGTAGTGACCTGAAATTTAGCTGTACTTAGCATTAAGAATGGGGAGAATTATGTTTACTCTATTTTGTCCTAGGATGACCATCCTTATTTCCTTTTCTGTGTATAAATTTTGCTTAGACTTTAAGAGTAAAACAATGTTTATAGTTAATTTATATTTCAGTAAAAAGAGTGAAATTTAAAATAAAATTTAAATACTGCGATTTGTGCGGCGCCTGGGTGGCTCAGTTGGTTGAGCGGCTGCCTTTGGCTCAGGTCATGGTCCTGGAGACCTGAGATTGTCCCGCATCGGGTTCCCTGCTTGGCAGGGGGGCCTGCTTCCCCTCTTACTTCCTGTGCTCGTGTTCCGTTCCCACTCTTGCTGTGTTTCTCTCTGTCAAATGGATAAATAAAATCTTTAAAAATAAAATAAAATAAAAATAAATTAAAATACTGAGATTTGTATTTGTATTTTCTTGGTGGAAATTTTTTCACAAAAGATTTTTGAATAACAGGACTACCAAAAGTGAAAAAGAAAATAAGTGTCAGAGTCTGTTTTTGCTGACAAAAACAATTCAGAAGGTTTAGTAAAATGTCCATTGCAAAATCAGCATTGCAAAATCCATGTCTGATTTTGCATTTTGCCTTCTTAGCTCCCCACTCTGTTACTACTTTCTAGGACAAGTACATGTAAACCTTTGGTTTGAAGAATTATTTACAGTCTTATCTCCTAAAGTACTACTACTAACATTTTTATCTGTTTATGGAAGTCCCTTATCCCCCTTCCACTTAAAAATATATCACAAGAATTTTCCTGTAACTAGATATACATTTGCTTAATACATTTGCAAATTATAGCTCTGTGGTAATACACAATAATCTATTGGTATTTTTGTTGTGGAGTTTGTTGCTATTCAGTGTGAAGTAACAGGCAGTAGCACAAGTCACAAACATGGGGAAGTTAGAGAAGTTTCAGAACTTTTCAAACACAACAGCTGTTTACTGTCTGTAGTTCTCATTTCCTTTTAGCTATTTGGGACACTGATCCTGCTTGATAGGGTTCCCTGGACCTCCCACTTTTAGACTTACACTGTAGTCTGGAGGGACCTCTTTCTCTCTGACTGCTGCCGCCTACCCTGAAGCTACCGTTACGGCAAAACCCTAGGCACACGTACCATTTTGTCTTTGATGGACATTTGGCATTTCAGAGGACACCCAGATTTAGTGTTCCACATCACCCATCCTCTGCCCCAAGGAACGTTTATTCCCTGACATGGGTGTCAGATGCAAGTGATTTCCTTCCTTTATGTGTGTAATTAATCCATGAGAGGCAGTGTTCATTAGAGTACTACATATATGTGATTAGGCTCTTCACCATCTTCATTACACTGATCAAAGGATATAGCTACTTAGGGTGGAGAATGTTTCGTTAGAATTTTATGTCTATTCTCAATTTAGTGGAGGAGCTTTCAGGTGTCTGAAATTGATACCAGCAGTAGAGGTTACTGCCTTTTACCTAGATGTGGGAGAATGGAGGAAACAGATTTGGAGTGGGAGTTAGGACTCTAGCATAAACATGCCACTAAGACATCCAAAGGAGCTGTCAAGGATGTGTTGATAGAGAAGACTGGACCTCAGAGGAGAGATCTAACTTAGAGAGTAAATGTGGGAAACAACTGCATGTACAAGCACCCTACAAGGCCCTGCTCTGCCAGACCTCTCCTTACCTTTCTGACTTCATCTACTGCTCTTGCCATGCCAACTCTACTCCAGCCTCCTTGGCCACATTTTCTAAATGAGTCACCCATACTTACATTATAACAGTTTATTTATTTTTTATTTCCTCTCATTTGTCAAAGTCTAATGTGACCTTTTCAGTATGTCCCTTTCATGCCATCCTAGTTAAAATTGCATCCCGCCTCACCCCACCATAACATTCCTGGTTTCTTGCCTGGCATTTTCCTCTCTACCCCTTAGTATTATCTGTATTAGCTTTGTTTAGTTCAGGTGTATAAAACAGAGGAGCAATATGAGATTAAGTTGGAGAGGGTAGGCAAAAGTTAGATCCTTTAGAGCTATCCTAAGAAATGTAGTCTTCATCTTTAGAGCAGTAGGAGATGCAGGTTTATAAGGAGAGGAAACGTAACCACACATGCATAGCGAGGCAATAGAAGGGTGAGAGTGGTTATGGGTAGGTCAAGTAAGAGCCTATTGTACATTTCATCTAGATGGTTTGGATTTATAAACCTGAATTTAATATTTGAACAGCTTTCACAGAATTCTTACTCAGAAATAGTTTCACAATTTTAAAATGTAGAACCTAAAGCAGTATTTACCTAATCTCTACTGATCCAGGCACTCTGCTAGGTTGAAGAAATAATGATAGAGCATGATTCTGGTTCTCACTTAAGGAGTAGAGTCCAGAAGGTTAAAAAGATGATTTCAATCCAAAGACAAGTACTCTGAAAGAGGAAGGCGAGACAGAGTATTGTGGGAGCATAAAGAGTACATTTGGTTAGATGGTTTGGATTTATAAACCTGAATTTAATATTTGAACAGCTTTCACAGAATTACTTACTTAGAAATAGTCTCACAGTTTTAAAATGTAGAACCTAAAGCAGTATTTACCTAATCTCTACTGGTGATAAAATTTCCCCAAGTGTGTTTTAAGGAATTTTTAATTGTTTGGGATGTCAATAAGTATTGCTTAAAAAAAGTAGTTGAGTAAGCTTTGAGAGAACTAAATTCAATCAACGGATTTACTTACTGTAGGACTTCTCAGAACTCATGATCTGTTTATGTACATTATAAATCTTCTAGAAATGTATATAATGTATATCATTTCCTAAACTTGTTTGACCATGGATCCTGTTATGTTAGTGAATCATCTGTGGATATAGAACAGACTTTAGGAAATACTGGCTTCATAATTTGCTCAAGATCTTAACAACTAGCTAAAAGTAAGTTATCGTAATACACTTTCCTTGACTGTATGTCCTATGATTTTTTTCTAAGACATTTTAGTGTTAGATATAGAACAGCATGAACTATGAAAATGCAAGAATTCTTATGGCCACATTTTAATACTATTTTATATGTGGGGTAAATGAAATTCATAGTCTGGCATGAGTATAATAACTATATAGCTCAATGGGCAAATCTTATACAGAATGGGTTTAATTAATTCTATGTAAAACTTGTGATCCATGAATGTGTAATGAAATAACACTTTTCTCTTTATAACTTCTTTTTTGTAGCTTTGAAATATTAAGAATACTTCATTTTAGCTTTCTTAGTTTTGGTTCAGTCATTATTTTGGCAGATAACACTGTTTTAGACCTTAGTATATTGTAAAAATAATGGTGTAGTAAAAACAATATTATTTTATATTCTATTATGAAAAAGAGCATTTAGAAAGTATAAGTAGTACCACCCTTCCTGTACTTCTATATCAGGGGTTGGCAAACTACAGCCCCTGGGCCAGATCCAGTCCTGTTCCTGTTTTTCTATGGTCCATAATTTAAGGTTGGACTTTTAAAAATAATTGAAAAAAAAAACAACAGAAGAATAATATTTTGTGATGTGTGAAAATTACATGAAATTCAGATTTCAGTAACCATAAATAAAGTTTTACTGGAGCATGGCACATTCTTTCATTTATGTACTGTCTGTGGCCCCTTTCACACTCTTAACAGCAGTGCTGAGCAGGTGTGATGGAAACAGTATGGCCTGCAAAGCCGGAAATATTTACTATCTGGCTCTTTCAGAAGAAATTTGCTGACCTTGGGCTAGATTAATGGGTAGTAGAGTTTATGGAGTTATTTTATAAGTTGAAATATAGGGAACTGTGTTTTATGTATATTTAAGTCTCTAAATAAATATTTTCTAATAATTTACATTTATTTGTTCCCGCTGGTTCTTTTTTTCTGGTAAAATATACATGTTTTATTTTAATTTCAATTAATTTCCTTCCTTTTTCTTATTGATCAATAAACATTATATATTGTCATATACCGTGATGGGAAGCCCATGGATTTGAGAAGTATTTCTTTGTGGAATAATCAGAAATTTGGAATAATTGTATATTTCCCCCATATACTTGATCTGTGGGGAAAACTGTTATATTTGAAAACTCTTACATTACTTTGATAGACTAAGTTTTTTAAAATAATTATTTCAAAAGATCACATAAGCAGCAGAATAGTATTGTTACTGGATTTAGTTGACCCAGTGAATCAATAATTGAATGTTTTTTTCCTAACTGAGCTAGAGTAAATATTTTTAGGCTCCTTCACCTCTTTAATTTGAATGTTGCTACTAACTTAATTTTAAGATTCTATTATGTATTCTATTTGATAGCTCTCTTCTTGTCTCTTAAGAAAATCGATTTCAGGGTGCCTGGGTGGTTCAGTCGTTAAGCATCTGCCTTGGGCTCAGGTCACGATCCTGGGGTCCTGGGATGGAGCCCTGCATTGGGCTCCCTGCTCAGCGGGTAGCCTGCTTCTCCCCCTCTGACTACCCCTCCTTGTGTTCCCCCTTTAGCTGTGTTTCTCTCTGTCAAATACATAAATAAAATCTTTTAAAAAATTGATTTCATTTTGGTTTACAAATATGGGAATAGTTGTGCAGATGAATTTTTTCTTTTTGTACATTTTATGGTGTAGTAGAAGTAAAAGTAATATCAAACCAGAGCAAGAATTATGGCTGTCTTGCTCAAAGTTACCTAAAACATGAAGAAGCAACTTGAAATACATAGATACCTCTATAGTACTTAAATATGTCCTTTTCAATATAATATTTAGTTCCATTTGTAATACAGAAATTTATTTTCATCCTGAATCATCTGCGAGGGTTGTAGAAAATAGGTATTCAGTATGGCTCTTTAAACCCCTACTGTTAACACTTCACTTATGAAGAAAACTAGCTGAATGTAGCCAGACTTCCATATTTTTCATTTTAGCATCTCATTTATTTCCCAGATCTTTTTTTTTTAATTTGAGACTTTTTATTTATTTGAGAGAGAGAGGGGGCTGGAGGAAGAGGCAGAAGGAGATGGAGAATCTTAAGCAGAGTGCGCTGAGCACAGAGAGAGATGCAGGGCTTAATCTCATGACCCTGAGATCACAACCTGAGCTGAAACCAAGAGTCAGACACTTAACCTACTGTACCACCCAAGTGCCCCTCCCAGATCTTTTCATAATAGATTCTCTTTCTTATTACAGATGAAACTAGGATCATGTCCTCCCTTCAAAGAACTTAGAAACATACAGTCTCCATGATTACAGAATTTCTGAGTGTTCACAAGTTGTGGTTTTACTCCTATGTTGGTATATGTACAAAGATAAGTTGAGTAAAAAATGTAATGAAGTAGATTGGTAAGAGGATTTTAAACGGAACCCAAAACCTAAAGGAACTAGTAAAATTTGTATATCATCACATAGAAAAGATTTACTATATTAAACTATAACACCGATGGATACAGTCTAATATCAGTTGAACTTAATGTAAAACAGGTTTGAAATTCTACATTTTTTTTGTTTTTACACCAGAATAACAGTTATAATTCATACCAATTTTTAGGAATTAAGAAATATATTGTGGTATTTTCTTTTCTAAATCATTTTGATGTTCAATAGATAGTTTTTGTATTCTCAAAGGTCGTTAATTTCATCCAATTTGTCCAGGAGTGTCAGAAGTACCCAATGAAGAGTTTTTAAAATAAATAAGCCATGGGATAGTGACAGCATTTAAGAAAGTTTTAGAAAATATTAAGTTTAGAATTTTAGTGGATATATCTGTGTTAAACTGTCAGTGAAATTGTAGTTATATTTGCAGTTACTCTTAAGTTAAAAACAGTATTTCAAATGGCTCAAGTAGTATTCTTACTGTATTTAGTTGACTTAATTAATCAAAAAGTGATTTAAAAAATCAGTACCTGTGATACTAGTTTCTTGGGATAGAATGGCTATTATTTGAAAAAAGGAGGGGAGTCTGTTTCTTCTGGTCATTAGAGGTTTGGGAAATGCTGAATCAAGGAAAGTTTAAACATTTTCTTTCTTTTTATTTATTTATTTATTTATTTATTTATTTATTTAAAATATTTTATTTATTTATTTGATAGAGAGATCACAAGTAGGCAGAGAGGCAGGCAGAGAGAGAGAGAAGGAGGAAACAGGTTCCCCATTGAGCAGAGAGCCTGATGTGGGCCTCAATCCCAGGACTCTGAGATCATGACCTGAGCCGAAGGCAGAGGCATTAACCCACTGAGCCATCGAGGCACCCTATTTATTTATTTTTAAAGATTTATTTATTTGAGAGAAAGAGAGAGAATAAGAGAGGGGGAGGGGCAGTGGGAGAGACTCTCAAGCTGACTCCCCACTGAGCTTGGAGCTCTACCCAGGGCTGGATCTCACCACCCTGAGGTCATGACCTAAGTTGATATCAAGAGTCACAATGCTTAACCATCTGAGCCATCCAGGTGCCCCTAAACATTTTCTTCTGTAAAATTTCTCAAAACTTTGACTTTTTAGTATTTATGTATATTTTATTTTATTCCTTTTTTTGTGTTCTGTATAGTACATAATTTAAAAAATTTGAGTAGTAATACAGACATTGTGCTACCCCTGCATTCCAGTAAATATAAATATTTACTTTAAGAAAGTATCATTTTGGGGCGCCTGGGTGGCTCATTTGGTTAGGTGACTGCCTTCGGCTCAGGCCATGATCCTGGAGACCCGGGATCGAGTCCCACATCGGGTTCCCTGCTCGGCGGGAAGCCTGCTTCTCCCTCTCTTACTCCCCCTGCTTGTGTTCCCTCACTGGCTGTGTTTCTCTCTGTCAAATAAATAAAATCTTTAAAAAAAAAAAAAGTATCATTCTGTGACAGTATGCTCAATCTCTTTTTTAAATTTCAAATCTAATTTAAATTTTGAAATTTAAATTTCAAACCTTAAAGATCATTCCATATTAGTATGTAAAAGCCTCATCATCTTTTCTAGCTTTAGTATGAAAATTTAGGAATATATAACAGTATGGGTCTATTTAATGCTTCAGTGCATCTGTTACACTGTAGATGTCATTTGTGTTTACATTTATATACATTATGAACCCCACAGTATTATAATTTTGGCTTAAATTGTCTACATGTTTTAAAGAAACCAACAGAAAAAATAGTCTTTCACATATATTTACAAATTTACTGTATCTCATACATTCATTTCTATCTGAAGATCTAGGTTTTCATTTTGCTTTCCTTCCATTTACCCTGAACTTCCTTTACCATTTCTGGTAGTACAAGTCTTCTGGCAGTAAATTCTTTTAATTTTCATTAACTGAAAATACCTTTATTTTGCATTCATTTTTGAAGGATATTTTCATGAACATAGAATTCTGAGTTGACAGCTTTTTTACTTCTGGCACTTTTAAAGATGTTCCACTGTCCTATAACTTATGTCTTAGGTCTTCTCTTCTCATTTTATTTTTCACGGGAAGTGAACCATTTAAAAAACAACTAAATAAAAATAAATAAACACCTTAACTCACCAAAAAAGGGGAAGTTAACCATTATTTGAATTGTCATTCCTGGCATGTGATATCATTTTGGTTTTTTTCAGTTCAAGTATAATGGGCGTTTTGTGGTTTTCTTTATATTAATATAGCTCACTGAACTTGTTGACTTTTACCAAGAGATTTTTTAGCTTTTGTGTCTTTAATATTTTTCTGCCTTTTTTTTTTTTTTACTTCTCTCCATCTGTTAGACTTTTTAATAGGCTCTGTTCATTTTTTTCAACCTTTTCCCCTCTCTGTTCTTTGGTTTGTATAATTCCCATTGATTAATCTTGACTCTTCTGTCATCTCCATTCTGTTGCCATGTGTAGCTAGTAAATTTAAAATTTGAATATATATTTTTCAGTTCTAAATTTTCTAGTTAGCTTTTTATTTTATTTTTTAATTTAAAATCAATTAGTGAATATATATTACATTATTAGTCCAGTTAGCTTTTTATTTTATAGTTTCTGCTCTCTGTTGAGATTTCCCATACATTTATTCATTAGACGCATATATTCTTTTATATTTTGATAATTGTATACCTCTGTATGCTAATTCTAACATCAGTGTCATTTCAGGGTGGTTTTCCCTTGTCTTTTATCATGAGAATGGATAATTTTTTTTTACTGCTTCTTCACATGTTTAGTAATTTGGGGTTGTATTCTGGACATTGTGAATTGCAATCTAGAAACTAGATCTATAATGTCCCTCTGAAGTATGGCAAAGTTTTTAAGCAGTAGTTTAATCTGGCTGAAGCCTACCAACAAAATATTTGTTTGCATTGGGGAGCAGCTCAAATTTCCATCTCTTAGCTGTGTTGTTTTGAGTTTGTCCTGTACCTGTGTGGTTTAGGCATTAGCGATTTGGTTAGAGTTTTACCCCACACAGAATTTGGGGCTCTCCTCTCTACATCTGTTATTTCTAAGATTTTTCCCTTTCATTTTCCACTGACCTTGGTTGCTCTGAACCCTTATCTTTGGACCTTCAAGCTAGTAAGACTGTTTTCTGTTGGCATTTTAGCTGCTCCACATGGAATAGAGTGGAACCTGTCCTTAAGTTCAAGCTGTTAAGAAAGAAAGAAAGAAAGAAAGAAGGAAGGAAGGAAGGAAGGAAGGAAGGAAGGAAGGAAGGAAGGAAGGAAGGAAGAAAGGAACTCATTCTGTTCTTTTCCTTTTTCCAATGTTAACTACCACCCAATATCTGCCCATTTTGTTCACTCTTCAGTGCCTTCAGATGGTAGGGTTCTTTTTTTTATATTTTGTCAAGAATTTATAGTTCCCACAAAGAATTGGTCAATTAGAGCTTACTTGGTCATACTGAAAACAGGACAGCTGCTTATTTTATTTTAAGAACTGTTTAATATTCCACTGTGTGGCTGTTCTATAATTTATTTAGCCAATTCTGTATTCACGGACATTTAGTTGTTTCAGATGTTTTTCTGTAACAGTGTTGTGGTATATATCTTTGCACATACATTTTAGCCTTACGTGAGACATTCTTATAGGTCCTTTTTATACATTAATAAATAAAACAGACATTTCTGCCTTGTTGAAACACATTCTTGTTGGATGATATGGAGAATAAACAATAAATATAATAAGTATGTTTTATTATAGATTCAGAAGTAAGAAATGCTGTTTACAAGTGGAAAAGTAGAGTAGAATAAAGATGAAGATTGCAGTTCCAAGTAGAGAGATCTTATTGAGAAGGTGAGCAAAGACTCTGGAGGAGAGCATGTGAGCTTTGAGGATGTCTTGGGGAGAAGCAAGAGATCAGCCATGGTGAAGGCCATAAGTGGAAATATGTCTGGGGAGTTTGAGAGGCAGGAACAAGACCAGTGTAGTTGGAGTGGAGTAAGTAAAATGTTGAGTGGTGTGATTGAAGTCAATGATATGGTTTGGAGCCAGACCTATGTAAAACTATATTAGGCCATTGTAAAGATGTTGTCTTTTACTCTGGATGAGATGTAGAAGCACTGCAGAATTTTAAGGAAAATAAAGACATGATCTGACTTACATTTTGAAAGGCTCACTTTGGTGACTAAGAGAATTGTTAGGAGGTTATTACAATAATAGCTAGAGATGAAGCTATTTTAAATCTTTGCGGCTTTTTCGCAACATAATTAGGTGAAAATAACACCTTTTTGGCATTTTAATTTGTATTTCTTTATAAATGAGATTGAGCATCTTCTCTTATGTGTAAAAAATAATTTTTTTTCTTGTGAGTTGTGTGTTTATAATCTTTGCTTATTTTTCTGTTGATTTAGTAATCTTTTTCTTACTGATTTGTGTAACACAGCTAATAGCAGTGTGTAGCCAGGGATGAAAACTACAGATCTAAGTTGTCCTCAGTATAACATTCAGCTGCCTCAAGGTCACTAATCACTCCAAATGTTAAAAAGTCCATGGAGCAACCATCATAACTAGGTTCATCCACTCCTAGCACTTCTTTAGTCAGATCTCACATGCATCTGTTTTTTACTTATTTTTTTTTAAAGATTTTATTTATTTGACAGAGAGAAACACAGCCAGAGAGGGAACACAAGCAGGGGGAGTGAGAGAGGGAGAAGCAGGCTTCCCGCCGATCAGGGAGCCCGATGTGGGACTCGATCCCGGGTCTCCGGGATCATGACCTGAGCTGAAGGCAGTCGCTCAACCAACTGAGCCACCCAGGTGCCCCTACTTATTTTTTTTTTTAAGAACTAAGACAATGGGTTTATGTATCAAGCATTTTCCCAACTTTCTAACGTGAAATAGCTAACATTTACAGCAGTTTATCCCAAAAGTCATATACGTACCTGAAGTAATTCTAGAGACTTATGTAAAACAAATATGAAATTTTGTACTTTAATAGGTATTTGCTTAATTGTATAAAATGACTTACATATCAGATTTATTTTTTCACAGACATTGCTAAATTTGAAGAGAATTTAAAGTTGACTCTTTTTTCCATTCATTTTGCCCATTTCCTCATCCTTTTATTTTGAACTCACCATGCCGTGGGGCCTGATTTGCTTTATTCCCACAGGCTAAGAGCCTGGCCTTTGCTGGTCTGATTTTCTCCCTCCTAATCTATTCATTCTCACATTGAGAGGACTGTAATAATACAGTTTAGAGGTAGTCAGTCTACCTTTGTTTGAAACCGGATTCCAGCTGAACAAGTTGCTTAGCTCTCTGTTCTTCAGTTTCCTCTGCTGTAAAATGGAAATAATAATAGTTTTTACCATTTAGGATTATTGTGAGGATTAGATGAGTTGCTGTTTGTGCAATGCTGGCATATATAGTAAGTTAAACATTCGCTGTGATTACTTCCTCAGTTCACAGTTAATATTGAACTCTTTAAGTGCTAATTACCATGACATTTTACAAGACAATAGGACTACAGTGAATAAAACTCCCTTTTTCCCTGTGTATGAGCAGAAATCAGTCCCTTTATAGCCTTCCTAGAACACTGCTCCCAGAATAGTATGTGAATCATTTACTCTGAACTATTTGCTTTATTAAAGAAATTGTATGATCTAATACAGGGTTTGCAGACATTTGCAGGGAAGTCCTGTCCTTCTTAAACTTGGGAAGTAAAAGAATATACTTATTTTAATTGTATTAGAATTACAATTTGGTAAAATAAGAGTCAAATGACAACTAAGATGATAAGTTTAGCTCTCCATCTAGTTGACTTCATCATAAATTCACCAGCACTAAACTGTTCAGTTTCTGGCCAGAATTTCTTATGCGTGTATGGGGTGATTTTGCTCCCTGAGAGACTACCATGGTCCTGCTCCTGTCAGTCTTGATCACTCTCCTGCTTTGGCATTCTTAGTCTTAAAATCTCAGATTACATTGCAGATTTCTCCTTATCTTCGAGAAGTATCATCCTCTTCATATAAGGTTGTAGAGTCTTATTTGCAAGCCTTTTCTTTCATTCTCTTGTGTGACTTTTTCAGGAGAATAACAAAAAAATAATAAGTCAAATTGTTCAAGACGCATTCTTACTTTACTCTCATGTGGTTCTCAGATTTTCAGAATTCTCTGCGTTGCTTCCTCAAATACTTCTGGAACCTTATATACATTAGGTTTGAATGACTTTTTGATTTTGTTTGACATCCTGTCTATTATTTGGAAGGCTTTCTCCAAATCACCAATGGCAGCAAGAGACTTTTTTACTGTATTGAACGTACTAGTTGTCTGCATACCCCATTTTAAAACAAAAATGAAACTATTTTATGTCTGATCTTTCTTAAATCCAAATAAGTTCTGTATGTTGAGTTTCAGTAGTCTAATGTAATATAATAGAATAATCTTAATATCATGCCTAATATCATCAAGTATTTTTCACCCTTGTTTGCTTGCATGCCTTTTCTCTCTCTCTTTTTCTCATCTGTCCTCTTACTGAGATGAAAATGAGTAACTTCAACTGTTTTACTATTCTCTTTTACCTGTGGGTCAGGTTTAGAATCTCAGGCAGTTTTAGACCAAATAATTATCTCAGGTATTATTCTTATCATGACCTACTGCTCTTCTCGGTTTGGTGTTTCCTGGGAGGTTATTATTCATTGATATCCCAGGCTTTTTCTTGGCTTCAGTTAGCACAACTGTGACCCACTTGCTTTCTTTATTTCCTTATTATTTGTTGACGCTCTCACATTCTCTGATCAAGATACATTTCTTGAAAGATAAAAGAGTTACTAGACTCTTACACTGTGGTTGGCTGGCAGGTCATAAAATAGTCCTCAGAGATAGAACACAACCCCAAACATGTACATAAATGTCTTTTAAGACATAAGACCAACAATTATAGTTAAACTACATTATTCATTATTTTTACGTTTAATTTATTTGAAGGTTTATTTAGTGGTTTTTACTGATTTTCATAATATCTGAACTTATCAATCTATCTTCTGAACAATCTCTGATATTTTGAAGTGCTTTGGCTTCTTGAATGATTGATGAACCAAATGTTAGTTTTCCTAGACAGCACGAAGTGGTCTTCATGTGGTGGTATGAGCACTGACAGGGAATGCCACCAACCATGGGAATTGAAAGGCAGCAGATTTGCTAGCATAACTGCAGCTCTTTCCTGGACCTCCCCCAGGCAGACATAATACTGAGGAGCTAGTGGCATGGTCCCTAGGTTTGAGGAGCCGGTGGCAAAGCCCCTGGGTTATTAACGGGGAATAACAAAAAGCACAAGAGGTGCTCAAGCATCCTGGAGACATTGTGGGATGTTGAAGAAGAATGATGGATTAGTGGCCAAGGAAGAAGGAAGGCAAACAATTATGATTTCCTATTATGATCTGACACAGAGTGTAATTTTTCCAGGTTTACATGGCCAGTGAAGGACTGAGCTGGCCTTCCAACCCAAGATTTTATGTTTTCAAAGTTAATGCTTTTTCTGCTGTATTGTGCTAACTCATGTAAACATCTGCTCTTTGGGAATATTAAGATACCATGACAAACTCATTTAAGAGTCTCCTTAAGAACTATTTTGCTCACAGGAAAGAATTTCCAGTGTGGCTAAAATGCATTCTTTTAGTCAAATTGGTTTTTTGTTTTTTTTTTT